>JAODAL010017888.1:0-76356 GCA_025379985.1 Phyllomedusa bahiana | reverse complement strand
AAACTGTTAAAAAAAACTATTGCAGTGCAATGCTACACTAAGTTTTGGTGAACTATATCCAGTATTCTTTATAAGCTTGTCTTTTTAGCCTGGCCCCCCCCCCCCCCCCGCTCCCTCCCGTGACTTTACACTTTTGATCCCTTAAAATTCTCTACCTAACAAAAAAAAATTTTCAAATCTCGATTAATAAGTGAAAGGGGATACAGCTAACATAGAGTTTTCTCTTAAGAAAAAGAAAAATTTCGCTGACTTTTTTGGACACGGCAAGAGACGTACTACGCAGAGAGCGACAACACTGATCAAAAACAGAAGGCTTTCTATGTAAAACAAGGCATGTGTTTTTTCCCAGCCAATCGAAACCCCATCACATCCCAGATACGCGCCCACATCCCCCTGCTCTATTCAAAAATGATTTGCTGGCCGCCAAAATGACGGGAAGCACCGAAAAGGGCGCAAATTTTAATAATGATGCACAGATTTTAACCTAAATTATCGCATGATTCAAAAATTCGATCAACATAAAACTGTCCGATTTAAAACTTTTGATAATAATCACTCAACACTATCTTACAGACAAACGCATCGGGCTTTCCACAGATAATGTGGATCGTTTGACTTTCATCAAATGAATCGGGCATGGCTCTGATGTATTGGGGCCCCCCAATTGCCGAGGTCACCGATTAGTTGCCGGTCTATTTACTTTTCCTCTTCAACAGAAATGGTCCCTTAAAAACTTTTTTTTAAAATGTCATTTCTTACTGCAATTTTTATTCTCATTCCCAAAATTTCATTTTGCGGGTTTTTTGCGTGAGGAACGAAAAAGACACCAAGTTTCATAAAAAACGATTCCATTTACTCATTCATTTTTTAGAATTTTTTTCGCATTGTAAATTTTTTGGGGGTCATTTTTCGTGAGAAACAATTTTTCATGGCCTTGAACAGAAATGTGGCTTCTAAGGGGGCTTTCTCCATATTTTTTTAAAACATGGATGAGAATTCCTTTTAAAAATTTTTTGGGGTCATGTTTGCGGGAGATACAACTATAATCATGGTCCTTTGGAACAAAATGGGCTTCAAAGTGCATTCTCCCTCAAAAATTTTAAATAGGTGAAAGTCTTTTTTTATTTTTTTGGGGTCATGCTGCTTTAAAAATGTAGCATACTACGGCCCTATTGTAAAAAAAATTTTGGGGTTTCTAACAGACATTTGTACTTCAAAATTGTCAAGAGGGCTCAAGGGTCATGTTTTTTGATTTTTTGGGGGGCATGTTGCATTTGAAAGGACATAAACGGGGCCTATTGTAAAAAATGTTTTCAAAGACATTTGTTTTCACAATTGTCAAGAGTGGCCAGGGTCATGTTTAAATTTTTGGGGGCTTTGCTGTAAAATGCAGCTATACTACAGGCCCATCTAAAAATTTGGTTTCTAAAGATTTTGTTCTTCACAATTGTCAAAGTGGCTCAAGGTGATGGTGCTGTCAAAAACAGAATGGGTAGGACCTGTTAATGGACACATATTGCAAAATGACTTTTTTTTGCAAGATTTTTAACATAGCTAAACCCCTTATGAACAACCCATTTAATAAAATAAAAAAAAAAAACAAAGACGTGGGGGATTCCATCCTTTTTTTAAAACTGTGTTTTCTAGAATTAAACACAAAAAATTTTCAGTACAAAATACCAATACAAATATTTCCCTGAATTGTACAAGGGAGGTACAGGAAAAAATTGAACGATGTAATTTTATTCAGAGGCATGGTGTATGACACATTCCCCCCCAAAACGAGACAGTTTCCCAACATGTTGAAAAACAAGAAAAAAAATGCCAAAAAAAGGGGCCCCGGGTAAACAGGGGCTCAACCACCAGCATCTCCAAATGAACTCAAAGGGCCGCACCATACGAGGGGCAAGCGTTTCCCAAGGGAGAAATTTCTCAAGCGCAAACCCAGGTCTTTACTGGTATAGGAAGGCTGAAAGGTCTACCACACTTCCCCTTCCACACTCTGCTTCACACGACTGTTTTCGATGGCACATAAGGGCTTTTTTTTGAAAAGGGGTTAATTTGGGTGAAACCCGGGACCCTGGGCCCTTTGGGGGCTCTCACCGCACCCACTGTAACTCGAGCCCGCTAGCTGAACCTGCTTTAAAAAGACAACGGGGCCCCCCCCCTGCTCCACCAATGGGCCCCGCCACTGAACCGCGGGTCCACGTTTACAGCCCACCCCTGGACAGAATTTCCTCCAACCCACTTTTCATAGAATGAAGGGTTTTTTAGACAGGCCCCGTTTACCTATGGGACATCTGTTTTCGTTTGCCTTCAAATCTAATTCACTGGGAAAAATGTCACCAAAATGCAAGTACTCTAGCAGCAGCAGTAATGGAAAAAAGTTGTTTTAAATATAGTTTTTTTTCTTTTTTGAGACATTTTCTGCTGTTGGGCCATAAAGGGGGCCTGTGCGGGTTTTTGGTCATCTGCATCCAGGGCATGGAATCAATGTCCAGTTTAACTGAAATGGGGTTGAAAACCCTTTTTCCACACTTTTTAAAATTGGGGCTGCGGGGTTTGGGCCATCCGGGCCCAGGGCCGGGGTACATGTCCAGTGAAACTAAAATGTGGGGAAAACTCCTTTTTTTGGCACTTTTTAAACTGTGGGTTTAACATTTTTAAGGTCAACGTGGGACAGAACAGAAGCAATGTCCAGTTCAACTAAAAGGGGGGTTCAAAGACTCCTTTTTTTTCCCGGGACTTTTTTAAACTGGGGGCATCAGGTTTGGGCTCATGCTGTGGCCCAGGGCAGGGATATCCCCATTCCAGTGAAACTAAAATGGTGGGTTAAAGACTCCTTTTTCCGGCCCCCTTTTAAATCTGGGGGGCATGCAAGTTTGGGCCTCATGGCTGATGCCCCAATGGGGAAAAAGGGAACCGGGGGAATTTTTGGGCTATGGGGCCGGGGTTTTTCAACAAAATGGTGGTTAAAAAATCCTTTTTCCGGAATTTTTAAAACGTGGGCAGACAGTTTTAAGGGTCTGCTGCTTTCCAGGACAGGGATAGTCAATTCCGTTCAAGTAAAATGATGGATCAAATAATCGTCTTCTGAACTTTTTAAATTTTTGGGCATGCAGGGTTTAAGGGTCATGCTGTGGTACAAACAGGGATAGTGAATATTGTGAGTTTTTTCCTATGACCTTTTTTCCCCAAATTGTGTTCCCTAAGATGTAGCATTTCCTTTTTACTTTTATGGATTTAATTCCAGTTTCTCCACCCTTTTTGGGGTGTAAAAATGAAGGTGTTGTTCCTCCCCCATGCTTTAAGGGTCTTGGCGTAATCTATTATCACTAGGGGATATGGCATGAAAAATTGACGTATCGAAATCGAGAATCGCCGTAATCGCTCATCACTACATAACACAAAGTAAAATCCTTTTATATGGCTGATAAGCAGGGGCATAACTAGAGATAACACAAGGAGTGAATACATCACCATACACATCACCATTATGCTGCTACCAAAGAAATTCCACTAAACCAAGACCAACATCAAACATTACCAACAACACTACTAAATAGGAACCTGATTATACCGCCAGAACACAACCAAAATTTAAACCACCCATATGACTGAATAATACCTCTACATTTACTGAATAAAGATCGTATAAAATGACCAATAAACCCCCAAAAATGGTGGTATATACCAAGTACACAATCCCCTACACCTGTTATTACTACCAACAGTGACCTATACGGTAAACATTATGCAGGATCTGGACATATAAGTGATTACTGTGCAGTTACTCTTGTGACTCAAGGGTGACATTTCTTCCCGGTCTTGCTTTCCCCTTTTGTCTGCACCCGGGTTTTAAAGCCACCTGTGACTTCTCCCAGACATCACTCATCCCTGCAGATTTGGACACAAATGAATCCTCACTTTTCCAGCATCTCCCTCACAGCCCCCACCTCTGTACAAACATTCCACGGGAGGGGGAGGTGTAGAGGCCATAACTTTGAGGTCTAGTCTCCTAGAGGGGAGCGGAGGAACAGAGGATTCACCCCCTGGAGAATTTGTTACAGCTATGGCCTCTACCCCTCAGAATCATGTTACCAGGTAGATAGGTTACCAGGTAGGCAGTACCAGGTAGGCCCCAGTTAGGTAGGCAGTACATAGGCTCCAGGTAGGTAGATTGGTCCTAGGTAGGTAGGCAATAGTTAGACCACATGTAGGTAGAGAGGTCCCAGTCAGCTAGTTAGGTTACAGGTAGGTAGGTAGATTGGCCATAAGTAGACAGTAGTTAGACCCCAGTTAGGTAGGCAACCCCCCAGGGAGGAAGATAGGCTGTAGGTAGTACCCAGGTAGCTAGGCTATAGATGGGCCCCAAATAGGTAGGTAAGCAGGCTATATTTGGGCCCCAGGTAGGTAGCTAGGCTATAGGTCGGGCCCACATAGGTAGGTAGGTTATAGGTGGGCTCCCATATACATGGGCGGGTTTTTAGGAGGTATGGGGCCCCCAAAAATAGCGGGCAAGGTTTATTTTGGCTAAAAGGGGCCCATTAGCAGGCAGGGCCTTTTGGTAGGTTTAAAAAGAGCCCCATATAGGCAGGCAGGGTTAAGGTAGACTCTAGGGGCCCATATAGGTAGGAAGGCAGGGTTTAGCTAGGGTATAGGGTCCCACATATATAGGCAGGCAGGGTTTAGCTATTAGGAAGGTAGGGTTTAAGGGCCCATATAAGCAGGCAGGGTTTAGGTAGGGTATAGGGGCTCATGTTGGTAGGCAGGCAGGGTATAGGATCAATTTAGGTAGGCAGGGTAAAGGACACATATAGGTAGGCAGGGAGGGGTAGACCCCTGTAGTTTTGCAGGTTGGGGCCCCATTAGGCAGAGTATAGGGCCCTTATGGGTAGGCAGGGTATAAGGCCCATATTGGTAGGCAGGTTATAGGGTCTATGTAGGTAGGCAGGCAGGGTATATAGGTTCTTATATCCAGGCAGGCAGAGTATAGGGTGCATTAGTGAAAAAAAAGAAATAACTTACATCTCTCCAGGACCCCCAGACATGAGGAGCTCCTCTCCAGTCTGTTCTCGGCATGGGTTGTGAAATGATATGACATAATTGTGCCGACCATGTCAGCTCTGTGGGCCAGAAACTGGTCAGGCGGGTTAACAGAGTGGAGCGCAGGCGCTAAACCGGGGGATACTTCTGCCCTCGAAATTCGGGACAGAGGGCCCGGGGGGTCCGAGGGGAGCGGTGGCGGCCCCCGCAAAACATCGGTAGCGGGGTAGTGCAGTTTTAAAGGGGCCCCTGACCCTGGGGGGTTTTGGGCGGGCCCCCCAAGCAGCTGCTATATCTGTACCCAGGTTTTGCCTTCTGATAAGTACATATTCTGAATTAAAAAAAAGTTCGGCTCCGGGGGAGGTGAAATCAATTCTTGCAAATTTGTGTTCAACAATATATTTCCAATTGTGATGCATTGGTGAATTAATTCACCACTTTTTGATCAACTTTTTGGGGAATTTCTGAGACATGTAGGTGAATTGATTCTCAAATCATATTCTATGGACCCACAAAGAAAAGAAGAAAAAAAGGGTTTTCAAAATTAATTTTTTTTCCTCCCTGAATCCTGGCCAAATCTATCCACAGAGCTTAATTTATCTTTCAGGTGCTGCATAGAATCAGCTTCACCTTTCCCAGGAAAGACAATGCAGGAGAAGAAAAATCTGGACCCGACACACGTGGAGAGTATAATAAAGCCTGAGCTAAAGGCTTATTTAAAAATGTGTCACTTTATTCTTAAAAGTGCAAAGGGGTTGCCTTCACAAGATTAAAAAAATGACATAATAAAATATAGTGGACTTTACGCATTTCACACGTGGACCCGTGCTTCCTCGGCCATTCACCCATTATCGGATCCCCGAATGGAGTACCAGTGACCCGCGGCTGCCGTATCAAGGGCTATGGAATATAAATAGCACAACCTCAAAAGGTGAGCAAACACCTTTTTTTTCTTTTTCCAACCATCTCATAAAAAGTACTACACTATTGTAAGCACCCTTTTTTTTTCCTTTACTCTTCATTTCCCAGAACAGAAAAGGACCTCACAAGATTTTGCCCTCTTTTTGGTAAAACAAAAGTAAAACTTCTGTCCCTGTAATGCTAAGGGAAAATCTCTGAAATGCTAATGATGTGCATTTGAGAAAAATCTTGTAATCTCATCCATCACTTTTTATGTAATTCTCAAAACTGACATGTTTTTTTCTTTCTATAAACTTGATTAACCCTTTACATATGCTTTAATATGGCACATGGATATCAGAGAGAGAAATGTTTATCACTCTTTAGCGTGATTTGTTTTTGCTACTATGCAATCTCTTGTATAGCAATTTAAAAAACTCTAATTATATTGCTGTTAAGTTCTAGGCTTCAGTTTATAGAAAGGATGTTATCGAGCTAAAGTGCAAAGACGAGCAACCAAACTAATAAGGGTAATAGTATATCGTATTTATGAGGAGAGGTTAAAAGAATTAAACTTATTTAGCCTTGAGAAAAAACAGTTACGGGGATATATAATTTATTTATACAACTATATAAATGGGCCCTACAAAAAAATGGGGAATACCTATTTCACATAAAACCCCCTCAAAAAACACAGACATTCCCTTCGACTAGAGAAAAAAAGATTCTATGTCCAGAGGAGAAAAGCCTTCTTCTCTATGAGAACTGTAAGTCTGTGGAATAGCCTACCTGAGTTACTGTGATCAGCATGAACAGTTGAGGGTTTCAAGAAAGGTTCAGATGACATACCTGAAAATAAAATCTATTAAAACGTATGTTGCCATTTAAAATTCTAGATCCAGTCTGATGACAATTTTGGGATCAAAAATAAAATATTCATTTAGGGCAGATTGGTTCTTGCTTTATAGGATCTAAGCCTTCATCAATAGGGGAAACAAAGCTTAAAAATTCCCTGTCCCCCTACCTTCGTCCACATCTTTACCCATCCTTGGTTAAATTTATGTCTTTTTTTCAACCGTACTAACTATGTAACTATGTAACTAATTAAAATCCTAAATTCTTAATCAGTGGAACAAGCATGTAAATATTTAGGATCTTATTAGTTATAATTACTTTTATTTTTCCTGGTGGAAGCATTCAGATTTTTTAAGATTCTGTAATTTCTGTGCATGCTGGAACTTATTTAACCAAACCGCAAGTAAGGAGCCTATGCAATGCAAACAACTACCTATCATTTGTTTTCAGGCAAAGAAAGATGATAGATAGAGAGTGTTTTCTCTTTTCAGTAAGTAAAATTTGCACATCTAAAACTAAAAAAAAAACTAGCATTTTCCTAGAAATGTGTCACACTTTGTAAATTGTTTTTTGTATACAGCAATAGCCCAGTAAAGTGCTTATTAATTCTACTACTTCGTGAAAGACTATGGATGTTTTTATGTGACTTAGGGAGAAATTGCAGTTTGCAATCCTGACAACGGAGAAAATTATTCATGAGGAAAGAAAAGTTTTCAAATTCTAAAAAATTACAGCTATCTCATTAAGACAATATTAAAAAATGATAAAAATATAGCACAAATTAATAGCTGGAAGATTTAAAGTTATGTCTGCCTGGGAATTATTTTCTGTATATTACATATAACTACTGAAAGCCTACAAAAGTCAAATTTCTGGAGGGTATGTATATCTCATCCAGGTTGTTAAAATAGAACAGATAAAAAAAATCCAGAAAAGCTGCATTTTTAAAGTGAGCTTAGCTCACTAAAAGTCTGTTGTTCTGAGTTTGGATCTTTATGGAATAGTTGAATAGTTGGGTGTTGGTCCACAATTTCTTTCCCTACAGTAGGGGTTTTCCAGATGATTCGAGTTACATATAGCCCACATGTATGGCTTATTAGTGGAATACTTACAGTCTGCAATTAGTGGGTCAGAGCTCGGAAGCCAAAAAAAGGCTGCTGTAGTTAGCCTGGTATATAAAAAATACTGTTCTGTTAAATGCATTGAAGTTTAGGTGAGAAAACTGAAATCATTCTTATTAGTGCTCTCCTTGTCTGGGCTATCAGATTAGGAGGACTGCCATGTCTTGGTAGATAAGCAGTTGTAAGAAAACCATTTGTTCTAAAAGTCAAGGAGGAGAACCTATAAAGGGTTACGCCCCCGGCTTTTGATCATACTAATATCAAAATAACCACGAAAAAAACCCTCCCTATGGGTACAGATGGAAAATACTAAAAATAATTTTAATAATTTTTTTTAAAATTCTAAAGCTAAAAATTTTAAAAACACCCCCACTTACTATAAATTTTATGATATAGCAGAAAAAAGGGAGACCCGCCCCGAAAAGGGCGCCCCCCACGGGAACCCCCAAAAACAACTTATGTTTACGAAATAAAGGTGACTAATTAATAGGAAAATCAACTAAAAAGTGAGTGTGAAAACCTAATATATACACACACAAAAAGAAGGAACACAAAAAAACCACCATACGTTTTACACTACAATAGTGTGCTAAATCTCCAACATTTCTTTTGACAATGCTTTTATATACAAAATCTCCAATGCTTTCCCCCATTTTTGGGGTTCACAGGGAGATTATTGACAAAAAAATAATCGCCATGAAAATGAAGTACTTATGTGCACGAAACAATCAGGCCCTTTTTGAAAATTAAAGCAGAAGATCCCAATTTTAAGGAACCGTTTAGGGACAATATAGCAGATATTTCTCTACAGCGGCAAGTAGACAGTAAAAACCCAGCCCCCCAATTGGGGAGAAAGGGATAATCCATGAAAGAGAGTGGTGGAATAAGGTACCCACAAGGGCATAGACCCCCCTGGAAATGTATAAATCCCAAAAACACAGTAATAAATAAAGGTACTCACCGGTGAAAAAACCACATAGGCATACAAAGATAGAGTGCCCCCTTAAAATCAAACAGGGTCAATAAAGATCACAGCATTCAAAGATTGTGCGAAGGGTAACGTGGAGTGTCGGCGTGAGTACGCCGAAGCACATGAAGCGCGCCGAGAGCTGCCCTATACATGGGTGGACGATGTCAATAAAGACAGGATTTAAGGAGGGCAAAGACGCGTGCCTAGTCAGTGCCGACACGAGTCAATGCCCAGTGTGATCACATGTTGTGCATGGCAGAAAAGATGTCAGGACCAAAAAGTAACGGCAGCTAAAAAAAATTCATAGGGCAGTCGCGTGTGTAAATAACCTAGCTGTGTATTAGCACGGGAAACACCCCCACTATAGATAAAATCAAAAAGGCAAAATTAATATCTATAATTCACCAGGGTCAAAATTGATAATGGTAGTAGAATAATTAAAAACGAATACCAGATCAATGTAAAATTTAGAGAAAAAATATATAAAGATATCCTAAGAAGACATTGAATAAATGAACAAATGAAAGATAAACATTTAGCCCGTAGGGGTAAGGGTTTTCAAAGGAAAATCAAAATTGTTCTCTCTGCAATATTTTTTGGTCAAGCTCCCCCTTCGCAATGAAGGTAAGACAATCTCAACTACCCAAAAACTAAAAGATTTTGGGGTTAGCAGCATGTATCTATTATGTGACTTTTCAAGTGGGGTATGGTTGGTGTTTGATATCCCCAGGTGTTCCCAAAAAACCCGGTTAAATTCTGATGTTTTCCCCCCTACACCAAGGGGGCAACCACATAGGCCTGATTTTACGCCTCTGTTTTCAATTCATACCCCGTCATTAAAAATTTTTGGGGGTCAAAAATTTGTCCGGGTTTTTTAAACATGAAGAATTTTCTGCTTTTCATGACCCAAACGTATGTGCCCGTTAAAAATTTTTCGGAGCCATGTGTCGAAGGGTTGATGGGGGGGATATAATGGCTCCCAACTGAAGGTCTCCCCCTTTTTTCCCCCTCTGAATGTAAAAACGGGATACTCACCCAAAAACTCAATTAATCCGGGGGCTGCTTTAATAAAGGCCAAAAATTTAGAAAATTTTACCCTTTTCCTTGGGTTTGGGGTTATCAAAAATCCCCCAAAGATTGAGTTGTTTCACAAACAGGTTCTTTCTGCGTCTGTTGGTACAATAGGGAACCTCAGCCTTTCATGCTCTGGTAAGCCGTGACAGAATCTGGAAGGTAAACCCCCCTTTTCTGAATTTTTGCCCGAGGGTCTCTGCTTCTAGTTTAAAAGACCCTATAGACGAGCAGTTTCGTCGTGCTCTAATATATTGGCCTTTTGGGGTAAACCCCGGGGGAGGGGGGAAAAGGATGGAAACTGTCCCACCTCAAAAGGCTATTGCCTGCCGTGGGTTTCCTGAAGAGTGATATTAATTTTGCCTATTGTATGTTATCTATATGTGCTGGGTGCTTCCGTGCTGATACTACAGACTAGGTATATTTTACACACGCAGACTGCCACTATGAATTCTTTTTAGCTGCCTGTTACTGTTTGGTGCCGTGACATCTTTTCTGCGCATGCACAGACATGTGATCGACATCTGGGCATTGACTCTGTGTCGGCACTGACGTAGGCGCGCGTCATTGACCTCTCTTGAATCCATGATCTTTATTGACATCGTCCACCCATGTACATGGCAGCTCTCTGCGCGCGTTCATGTGCGTTCGGCGTACTCACGCCGACACGTACGCACGTTACCCTCGCACATTCTTTGAATGCTGTGATCTTTATTGACCATGTTTGATTGTATGGGCGCACTCTATCTCTGCATGCCTATGTGCGTTTTTTCACCAGGTGAGTACCTTTACTCATTACTGTGTTTGTGGTATTTCTACATTGTTCAGGGGCCTCTATGCCTTGTGGCTACCTTATTCCACCAGCGTCTCTTGCAGTGGCATTATCCGTTTCTCCCTACATTGGGAGCTCGGTTTGTACTGTCTACTTGCCTGCTGTAGAGACAATATCTGCTATATTGTCATCATCGGTTCCTCTTAAAATTGGGAGTCGATATCTGCTTTATCATTTTCAACAAGGGCCGTGAGTTGTATCGTGCATCATAATGTACTTCATTTATCATGGCGATTATTTCTTTGTGCAATAACTCTCCCTGATGAACCCAAAAAGTGGGGGAAACGCATTGGAGATTTTGTATATCAACTGCATTGTCAAAAGAAATGTTGGAGATTTAGCACACTATTGTAGTGTAAAACGTATGGTGGTTTTTGTGTGATTTTTCTCTTGTGTGTATATATATAGGTTTTCACACTCACTTTTTAGTTGATTTATCACTTATTAATTAGTCACCTTTATTTCGTATATACATATAGTTGTTTGTAGCGGTTCCTGTGCGGGGTCGCCCTTTTCGGGGCGGAGTCTCCGTTTTTTCTTCTCTATCAGGAATTGTATAGTAAGTGTTAGTGTTTATATATTTGTATGATTTAGAATTTTAATAATATTATTAAAAGTTATTTTTTAGTATTTTCCTATCTGTACCCATAGGCATGGTATTCTTTTCGTGGTTATTTTTAGATTAGCAGTTGTGCTATACTTCCATTTATGAATGATGGATTGAACAGTGCTCCATGAGATATTCAGAGCTTGAGCTATTTTTTAAACCTAACTCTGCAATATACTATGCAATATAACATTATCACTGAGCTGTCTGGGTGTGTTTCTTGGTTTTCATGATGATGATTGTTTACTAATGTTCTTTAGCAACACAGTTGTAGTTACACTATAAATAGATTACACACAGATGTACTCTATTTACTAACAAAGGCAGGTGGTCACACCGGTATTTAGTGTTATCAGTGTGCAAAGGGATGAATACATATGCATGCCACACATTCCAGTCTTTTAATTAGCAAACATTTGGAAAAGCACTTATCAAATACTTTCTACTTTATGTTCTTCTATCACATAAAATATCAATAAAATATATTTAAGTTTATGGCTGAAAATTTAAAAATGAGGAACAGTTCAAGGAGTATGAGTATTTTGAAATCCACTGTAGCTGATTGTAAGGGGTTAGACTGCTAGAGGAGGACATTACAGTTTCTAACATTATAACATGTACATTTGAATCTTATACCACAATAGCAGCCACACCACATTGTACAGAAAGCTATGGCAAGGTTTACTCAAACCTCCCAAAATGTAGAGAATGCAAAGAGGAACACATCAAGTTATGCTTCTAACCACATGCATGTATATGACATCACAACAGGCTACATCTCTAACCATTCCAAAGTAAATGACATCACACCAGGTAACACAACCAAGCACAGTCAATCATACCCAGCTTTCGCCAGCAGATCAATATCAAAACAGTGGCATTGCTAGGGTCTATAAAAATGTATTTCTTTAAAAATATTTGTAATATAAATAGATAATTTTCCATGTTTGATACCATTAAATAATGGTTATATAATTATCACAAAAGCCGCTTGTACTTTATAATGCACCTAATATTGTCATATAGGCCATTTAAAAATGTAGTGAATGGGGATGCGCTGGATATTAAGCTGAAAAAACGGCAGAGATCTGGTGCAGCCCCGTTCATACACGTTGCCCTTAATGTGTTCCAGTAAATAATGGGTAAATACTGAAAATGTGCAAAAAAAAAAGTGACATTTTGAAATTTCATTTTTTCTTTGCTTTCATTTCTGTGAAACATGTAAAGGGTAAACAAACTTTCTAAGGGGTGTTCTGAATATCTTAAGGGGTGCAGTTTCTCAAATGGAGTCATTTTTGGGGGTGTCTTACAGGTCCCTCAAAGTCACGTCAGGACTGGACTGGTTTTTGACAAATTCTGTGTTGCAAATTGTTTTTAAAAAGGCTAAAATTTATTATAAAATTTAAAAGCCCCCTAATGACTTAAAAATAAAACCTGGTTTAAAAAATGATGCCAATATAAAGCAGACATATAGTATGGTAGTTGTTCATTATTTACTATTTTGTTGGGTATGACTACCTGTCTTATACACAGAAATTTTTAAACTTTGAAAATGGCACATTTTTCCAAAGTTTCACAATATTTTTCACGAATAAACAAATTTTGTTTCGACCAGAATTTATTGCTTACTTAAAGTACAATGTGTCATCAGAAAATAGTCTCAAAATCACATGAACAAGTAAAACCATTAAAAAGTTATTCCCATATAAAATGAGATGTCAGATTTAAAAAAAAGAAAAGGGCTTCAAACTTCAGTCCAAAACAGACTTAGACCTTAAGGGGTTAAACTACATCAGACGCATTAGATCCACTTTTTTAATTCAATGCTCAACAAGAAAAGACATTGGGGAGTTTTTATTTAAATAAAATGATTTTTAGTCTTTATGTGTTTCTTTTTTTTTGTCACTACGTTCTGGTCCCTGCTCCGGACTGTGCATCCGCTCGTGTCTGTGTCCCCCCCACCCCGTTCCGCTATTACTCACTTCTCTCTGCTGCTCGTCTGCTCCCACTCACTGTCTCTTGCTGGCATACCTACGCCCTAGGGTGAGCGAGCACCAACACTGTGAAATTTAAGGGGCTAGTACACTGCTGATTTCCAATCGCCAAGCGCTGGACCCTTTATTAAAGGCATTTTTTATCTGAAATTTCCTGCTCCTCGTGAAACCAAAAACCTAAACTTTCGCTGTTTTTTCCCCATGGGCCCAAAGCCCAGTGGTAGCGACCTGGGAATCTCCTCCCAGCAAAGCCCCACCCCACCTTGGGGCCCTGCTTGGTGAATAGGGGGGGGGCCAATTTAGACTTTTGGGTCTTGGCGTGATTCAATAAGTCATCTCTTGCAGTGACTAAAAGGATCCACTACCATCATCCATGACAGTATACAATGGCCATGGACCCCCAATAAATTGCCCCAGCCTTATCCCCAAGATATCGTGGCTGCAGTGAACCACCAAGGCCTCCACCAAGAATATCTGTTCAAGAGACTGCAAGACATCATTGCCTGTCTACCGACGTCTGCACTGGCTTCCAGCCCTGTTTTGAAATTTACTGTATTTTACTGCAAATTAATTCTGCATGTGCCGCTGCAGCCACTCTAATATGGGAACCCTAAAGATTTAAAAAGTTTTCCAAAACCCTTTTTCCAATTCTTTAAAAATTTAAAGGCACACCAGTTGCCCTCTGACCGTGCCAAGCTGGCCTTTGTGGTAAGTGTCCTGTCTGGCAAAGCCCTGGCCTCGGCCACCCTCACCCATTAAACTCTCAATTTGTAATTTTTTTCTAAAACCCCTTTACATAAGGGCTTCGAAGAATGCGGGCACCCCTCCTCTGCAGCTTCATTGCTGCTTTGTTTACGCAGGACAATTCTACCGTGGTGCAATATGCTATACAGTTTTGCATGCTGTTCTTAGAGCTTGCCTACAATAACAAAGCTCTCATAATAGCCATTTAGGAAGGTTTTGCTGGGGGAATCAAATATAGATTTGGATGGCTAGAATCGCAAAACCCCTTTTTGGATACCTCATTAAATTTGCTAAAAGGAATTGACACCCCTTTTTTGCCAAGGTTATGTAGTGGAAAAGGAAACGTTTCTGTCTGAGGAAGAATAGACTTGCAGACATTTCCAGAATCTCTGCTGGTATCAAGGCTTCCAAGCTAGTGAACTATCCAGTTTATATGGGGAATTTCAGCACCTAGGCTTTGTGGGAGAGGCGTTTACTCTTGTCAAGCCCCTATCCATTTCTTCCTTTAAAAAAATGGAAAAATTTCTTAAAAGAGGGAGGAGGAGGAAGGAGGAAAAAACCCTTAAACACTCCTTTGACAACAACCCATTCATCTTTTTTTCAAAGAAATGTATCTGATGTATTTCAAAGAGCCCAACTTAATCCAGGGGCCCAAAGTAGTCCAAAGAGAAAATCTGTTAAAATATAGAAACCCTTAAACCCAAATTTTTTTGGCTGACTGTATTAAAGGTAGGGTTTCTTGAATTTAAATTTCAGCTCAGCAGTGGGGAAACCCCCCTTATATTTTTGGTAGCCACAAGCAGATAGCGCCCTAAACTCCCCAAAATTATTTTGGGAAATTAAAAAAAGGCAAAACCCATGCTATTAGGAAGCTGGCCCCCTCATTCAATAGATAGCCTTGTAAGCCCGCTGTTGAGATAGCAAAGTAAAAAGCCCTTTTAAAAAGGGTAGATGGTAACCCGGGTAGGGTAGGGGGGACTTTTAAGGTAAAAAAAACAGCAATTTAAATTAGTGGGGTAGGAGAGAGCCTCAGGTGGGTGGGAAAAGGATTTGAAGACAGGGGGAAAAGGTAGATGGGTTAGGAAGGGGGCAATGCCTTTAGGCACATATGTAGGCAAAGACACAGGCATGTGGGGAAGAAAAAGGGCCACGGGTTTCAAACAAAATTAAGAATGTAGGGGGGTACCCCAGAAAAAAAAACATGGGTAAGAAAAGGGCCCAAGAAGGTAGGTAAGTGGGAAAACTTTACAAAGCGGGTTTGGGTTTACAATTACAATAATATGAATTATAATTAGGTTTTTTTATGTTTTAATACTGTTTTTTTTTGTTTTTTGTTTTTTTAAAAAATGGGGTTTGGGTATTGGGCCAAAAATTTTTAAAAAAATTTCAGAACCCTTTTAATTTTTCTGTTTTATGGGAGCTGAAATCAGGCTTGTTTATTTTCGAGATGAGTTAACATTTTCATTGGTATCATTTTGGGGTTCGTATATCTTTTTGATCACTGTTTTTTCTAGATTTTAGGAGAAATAATAAGCAAAATACAACAATCCTGGAAGTGGTTGTTTATTTTCATTTTTCACACTCCCCCACCATGTTTGGGTAAAAAACCCCTATTATCTTTTCCCCGGGTCACAAAGATTACCCCCATAATCATTCAATATTTTTTTGGGGTTTTACTACTTTTACACAATTAAAACGCGTTTTTCTAGCAAAAAGAAAACATGTTTTTGCATTGCCATGTTCTGAGTGCCATAGATTTGTATTTATATGGAGCTGCATAGAGGCTTATTTTTGGTGTGAGGAGTTGATGTTTTTGTCATTATTATGCTGTGGGACACATGACTTTTTGATCCCTTTTTAATCCAATTTTTGGATTTTATTTTTTTATAATGTTTATGCATCACTGTATTCTGACAGCCATACCTTTTTTTTTCTTTTGTTGAAGGGGGTGAACAAGAACTTTTTTTTTTTTTTCTTGTGGGATGAACCGATATTTTTCTTTCATTTTGCAATTCTGGCATTGTTTTTTTATTTATATTTTTATGCGATTCATCTTGGGAAGGGTTTTTAACATGACAGGGTTTTTTTCCTTTTCCCCCAAAGACACTGGTTTTTTTAAAAAATGGTTGTTCGGCCCTTTTTTTGGTTTTTAAAAAGGGGTTTAAACCGGCCCGAAAACTTTTTAAAATGGAACCCTAAAGGGGGAATTCCGTTTCCAGCGGCCCGCCGGCAGTCCCCCAAAACATAGAAAATGTTTAATCTTCCGACCCGGGGTTTTTTGACCCGGGGAAATAAAAAAAGTTTTAAAGTGGGAAAAGGGGGGGGGTTTTTCCCCCTGCTAAAACCCCGGGGGAGGAAAACCTCCATCTGTGGCCCTTGGGGGCACGGGGATGGGGAAAAAAACAGTACAAATACCGGTTGGATAAACCGACCGGTATTTGTCCTGTGCCGTGTAAACGGCCCCGTGTAGTTAAGGTAATTTGTATGTTTTTCAGTGTAATGGGAAAATGGCGATTTGTGTTTTACTTTTTGTTTTACTTTTTTCGTTCCTTTTTTTAATACATTTACTTTTAAATTTTTTTTAGTATTTCTTTTACTTGTCCCACTATGGGACTAGACTCAGTAATTGCTTTGATTATAGTTTTTAATTTTATTGTAGTACATGGCGGGACTGCAAAGTTTTTTTTGTAAATTTAGCCGTCAGGGGCCCCTCCCAGGGAAAAGCCTAATAAGTCAATGTTATTATTGTTTGGGTCGGGTTGTTCCCTGGGGAAAGGGAAAATTTGGGACCAAAACAATTGTTTTGTTGGAATGCCAATAGGGGAGAGAAGGAGCCCTCTCCTTCTGTCACACTCCTTAGCTGTCATGGTCGCTATAGACCATGGCAGCTAAGGGGTTAAACACCCAGGAATGGGGTTATCTTTGGTCCTGGCCACAACTGCAGGAACCTGAATGTTAATCACCATCTATTTCTGGACGACATGCTGCGTTAAATAGAAAGGTACAGAAATGCCATGTTGCATTTTAAAGAGGGTTTAAAAAAGCCCGCTGTAAAGAAAGGAAACCCTGATTTTGGGGGGGCGAAAGGCAGACTTGTTAAAACCCCCAAAAAAGGGTAAAGAAGTCTGTGGGGGGTGTAATTTGGGCCCGAAACAAAAAGCTAATTCCTTTTCCTGTCCCCCGTAGTTTGGGCCCAAACTGTACATTAGCAATGCTCACACAATGACCCTGAAGAAACCCGCAAAATGCCTGGGGGCCTAAAGTATTTGGCCCAAAACATTACAGAATGCAACCCAGGGCAGGGCTAAACCCCCTTTAATCCCTTGCTTTTGTTAATGATCCGGACGCTCCCCTAAAGTGTTTGGGGAGCCGCAGACTTATCTGTTCTAATAATATGTAAATGTATCTGCAAATATAGGCACTGTTAAAAATTATTTTTTTAACAATTTTTTTGTAAAATTTTTTTAAAACAAATGCTTTTAATTAAAAAAAAAAAAATCCCGTTTTTCCAGTGTTTTAGTTTTATAGAATAGGTATTATTTAGTCATTTGCCCTACAGGCACAATATGTTACACCTTGCAGTTTCATCATTGCTACAGATGTCTTTACCTGTCATTTATGTTTATTACCATTCTTATAAAAAATGGAAAGTGCTGACTGTACTTTAATTCACCAGAAAAATAGAATGCTTGCAAGAAAGATAAAATAAATGGCTTCTGTGCAGATCAGATAGAGGAAAAGAGAATAACTGAATAAAATAATAAAGACATTATGTGTTTCTGTCACTGCATTTACAATTTTACAGACATATATGCAGTAGAAGGAATTGTTAAGCTTGCACATAAAATATTTTTTATAAAATGTACTAGTTTAATGTAAAACGCAGATAATGGCATGGACTATAACCTTATAAAATAAAGTCATATACTGATACTAGATACATTTATTTCTACCATAGAACAATATAGTAGATTAACATAATTTTAAATTTGCAAGCACATACAGATAATATAATTGTGATTTAAATTAGAATGTATGGTTATTGTTCATTAATATTTACTCCTGGTGTTGACATAGTCGAAATTGCAAGACTCAGCAAATTAGTACATATGAATATATAGAGATTACTAGAAACCTTAGCAACATGGAGCGTATCACTAAGTTAGCAATACATAGAGGTTTTAACTTCAAAACATTCACAAAAATATCTGTATAGAATAGGCTAAAACTGATATTTTACTTATTATCCCTAAAAAATAATCCCAGTTAAAAAGGAGCCAACACTACCTTCTGATGTATTAATAAATATTTATTAGTCATCAAAAATGATTAATAGGCAAATTGTGTATCTTAGGTGAGGCTACTAAAAATCCACTGATCAATACAACGATTTTAGGAATAAACCCCTCTTACACAAACAGCTCTGGAAAAAATTAAGAGACCACTGCAAAATTTTCACTATCTCTGATTTTTCTCTTCAATGGTAAATTTTTGGAGAAAAATGTACATTGTTATTTTACTATACAAACTACTGACAACATGTCTGAAATTCAAAGCAAAAAAAATTGTATTTATTTGCAGTAAATGAGAAATCTTCAAAATAATAAAGAGGCAGTGCTGTCAGACCTCAAATAATATAAAAGAAAAAAAGTTCATATTTATTAAAAAACAATAAGACTAATGTTTTTAAGTCAGGAAGAGTTCAGAAATCGGTTTGGTGGAATAACCATTATTTTTTTTCATTCAAATTCCTTTTGGGCCATTCCTACACTTTTTGCCCTCCGCTTGTCCTTTGCAAAAAGGGTTGTGAAAACCACAGCAGTGTTTTTTTTATACTTTCCCTCATTAAAAATTTTGGTTTTAGGTGATCCCTAATCAGAACACATTTAAATAGAATGAGGTATGTAAATTGAATGGTGTCAACATGTAGAGATGCTGTTTTTTTTAAAAAACTGTGGCAGTGTCCTTCATCTTTTTCCAGACTTAGATCCCCACTTATGTCTCACATGACCTCCCAATATGTAATAACTATGAATTCATCAATGTATGGATTCTTTTTTCCTTTCTTTGTTTCAGCATTAATCAGTGTTCTATTGGAGGTAGGTCCTTTAGGTGACTTGTGTGCAATGGTCCCCAATGTAAAATCAATAAAGGCCTCTGTCAATAACTCTATTAGGGTCTGTGTGACTGACAGAGGACCCAACCTGGAAATAGGGCTCCCCCAAACTACAGAGGCTTTCCCTTGTCTTGTCCCAAAAACCAAAAAATTTTGGGCTTTCCAATTAAGTTGCAAAAATAGTTCTATTTTTAAAAAGCCGAAAAAACAGACACCATCCTTTCAGCCTATTGTGCTGTAGTGTTGACCGTGGAAGGCAAAAACCCCCACGGGGTAGAACCCAAATTGCCTCATTTTAGGGAAAAATGCTTCCACCCCAGTTGGGCAATCAAAAAACCGTATCAAGGGCCCCTTCTTCAAAATCCTAGTCATGTATTATTAGGGGTTGAGGTTTTCACGACAAAGTTGAAATCGGCAAGGTTTTTAGGTGATCGAAATTTTCAGTCATTCAAAAATTAAGGTTAAAAAAACTGCCCCCAAATCTATTAAGATCGCCCATTTTCGGCGCTTCCGGGGTCATTTTGGGGGCCGCAAATCAATTACAGAATAGAGCAGGGTGAATGTGGGGTGCGACTCATGACTGGGAGTGTATGGTTGCGTTTGGCGGGAAAAATCAATGACCCTTTTAAAAAGAACAGCCCTTCCTGTTCAGCCTTAGGTCTCTCAGCACTCAAGGAATATGACGTCCTCTGCTGGGGCCAAACAGCTCAGCGAAAAATTTGTTATTTCTCACAGAGAACCTCTACTATTAATGTGATCCTTTCAATTTAGTTTTGATTTAAAATTTGAAGATTTTTTTAGTTAGCAGAGAATTTTAAAGCACATCTAAACCCCTGTAAATTCACGGCGGGGGGAGCAGGGGGGGGGGGCCCCGCGGGCGAAACAGACAACTTATCTATAAAAAACACTGGATAAAGTTCACCAAGATTGTGGGAAATTGCACTGCATATCTTTATTTTTAACAGTTTGCTATTGAAATATTTCCTGGATTTGGGCACCGAACTTAATTGGATACACACTTTTTGTAACTGCAGGTTTTGGTTAAATGCAAAATCCCCTTTTATTACTTTTAATTTTTAGATAGGGTTTATTTCAATTTTAACCCATTTCCCCCTGTTTGATATATCCACCTTGCAGTTAAATTACAATCCCAAAACTTGTACAGACAGGTTTTTGTTGCCAAAAAAACCATGTATTATACGAAAACATAAAATCGGGGGTTTTTTACTTTTGCGCACCCAGCTTTGTTTCATTGAAGCGCCCCTCCACGTAAATTAAAAAAAATTCATGCACAAAGGGGGAAAAAGAAAGGGGCAAAAAATACCTTTTATTATCAAAAACATCAGATCAGTTTTTTATTTTCCCACCCACTTTGTTATTAAGCACTTCCAGTAAATTTAAAAACACATCTTGTACCAAGGTTTTTTGGGTGCAAAAAAACCTGTATTATACGAAAACATGAAAATACTTTTTTTTTCTTTTGCGCCCCCAGCTTTTTTTTCTTTAAAGCAGATCCACGAAATTTTAAAAAAACATTCTATAGTCCCCAAGTAAAAATTGAAAGGGTAAAAAAAATAGTGTATTATACAAAACATCAATACGTTTTTTTTTGACTTTTGGGGCACCCAGCTTGTTCTTAAACCGAAAACCACGTAAATCTTAAAAACCAATTCTATGTCCCACAGGTGAATTGAAAGGTAAAAAAAATCCCGGGTTTATTTTTTGAAAACTAAAAAACGTTTTTTTGATTTTTGCGCACCCAGCTTTGTTCATTACCATACCAGAAATCTTAAAACCAGCAATTCTAAGTCACCACAGGTAAAATTGAAAAGGTCAAAAATACCGGTTTTAATGAAAACAAAGAGATACGTGTTTTTTGACTTTTGCGCACCCGCTTTTTTTCATTGAGCAGTATCCACGTAAATCTTAAAACCAATTCTATTTTCCCACAGGTGAATTAAAAGGTGCAAAAAATACTGGTATTTACGAAAACATAACAGATAGGGTTTTTTTTTGATTTTGCGCCCCCACCTTTGTTCTTTACGCAGCATCCACGTAAATTTTTAAAACGGGCAATTCTATTCACCACGGGGAAATTTGAAAGGTGCAAAAAATACCGTTTTTAAAACCAAAACATAAAGTAGTTTTTTTTTGCACTTTTGCCCAGTCCAATTTGTTGATAGACCCCTTGCAGTTAAATTTTTGAATCCAGCAATTTTGTTTTGTTTAGGGGGATTTGAAAATACTGTGATTGCCGCTTTTAAAAGAGACTTTCCAAAACTTTTCCCATCCTTCTAAAATTTTTTTATTTTTTCTGAACATGGACGAAAAAGCGGGGTAAGCGAGCAAAGAGGGGGGTAGCACATGGGGGTGAGGTACGAAAAAGGTCTCCTTCCGGGGCGGGCAACAACACGCATCCAGCGGATCGCAGTTCAGGACCTCAGGCCTTCCCATCGCTGGGTCGGGGCCCTGTAAAATCAAAGTAACAAACTCGGCGCCAATCTGTCCTTCAGTGTTAAGAACCTCATTTTGCAGTTTAAACCTCCTTTTTCCTCCAAGTCAGGGCCAAATTGTCGTCATCAGCATCCCACACCCTCCAAATGAAGCACCCAAAATTTCAATCTTGTACCCACCACTGTGGAAAAATCCATTGTCTGAAGACCTTTTTGATGACAAAATGCGGTGGGGTCAGAAGGCATTTTAAAAAGATAAAAGGGGAAATTTTTAGTCTGCTCTGACCCCAGTTACTGATTCCAAAGGGGGAAAGGGAAAGCGGTCAATCGAAAAAAAAATCCTGGCGGTCGGAATCCCTTCAGGCCCCGCTTTTTGCCCGCAGCTTCTGGATGCAGAAAGTCAGGACGACCAAGTCACCTGTGTTTATAAAGATGAATACACATTGGGATCCCTCCGTTTTTTTCGAATTTGCTTTGCGAGGCGCTTCATCATGGACAGGGGAAGATTGGGGATGTCAATAGGGTCCCGCCAAAAAAAAAAGGGAAGGGCCGCAAAAGTCCCTGAATTTTTCCGCCAGCCACGGCCCCACCAAAAACCCCCCGCTGTTTTTATCGGTCAAAAGGTCCAGGCCCCTCTCAAGCCGGGGCCTTCTTTGAGCAAGCCTCTATTCACCCAGCGATGTCATATCCCCTTTTTTTCCCGAAACCCCAATAATTTGAAGCAAGAACCTTAAAGTGGTTAACCACCCCCAAAACATGTCTAGTCACATGCACAAAACAGAGTTTAAATGGAGGGAAAAATTGGGCCAAAAAAAGGCCAGACCGGGCCCCCGGGGCCCCCAACCCCCTGTCAAACCCCTGCTCCGCCTCCCCCTCCTCCGCCACCACCAAGCCCCCTCACGCCCCATGTCCTCAGAGTCTTGATGGGGGTAGCCTCCGTTCACCCCCCCCGTCGCCGATACCACCCACCACCAGAGCCCATCCTCCCCTTTCCTTCCCCCATTTAAAAACCAAAAAACCTGCACGCCGACAGGGCCTCTAGCAGCCAGCCTTTGTCCTTCCCCTTTTTGGGAGCAGAGAAACACTTTAACCCCAAACCATCCCAAAGCCAAAAACCCTGAATGTCGGGCATTCCCAGGCTTTTGGCCGGGGAAATTTGCCTTTCCGTCTGTGGACACAGAGGGGTTTCCCCGCCACCAGGGCCCTCGCCTCCCCCCAAAACCAATTCCGAGCAGGCATTTTTTTTTTGCAGAAAAGCTGTCCCTGCCCTGGCCAGCCCGTGTCATCTAAAAATTTCAAGCGCCGTTGTCTGCATCTGTGCCCGGGAAAAAGTCCATCCACCCCCGACCAGGGGACTAGTAAGCACGGCCAAGGCCCGCTATATCTCTGTGACAGCCCGGGGTGAGTGGGGGGATGCTTGGGGTACGGGGGTCTCAGGCTGGGCGCCCCTCTTCAAAACCGCAGGGGTGTGCAGGGCTCTTTCCCCCCCAAGGTCCCTGGTGGCATCACGTCCCCAAGACCCGGCCGGTTGAAATTAACTGCCTTGGGGACCTCCCCACACAGGTCGGAGCTGTGGAGGCCTCCGCAACGAGACCGGATCCCGGGGCCGGGGTGCAAGAACCTTGTCCAGGCAAGGGGTTGTCGATAACGGCAAAATTTGGCCGCCCTTAAATCGATAGGCGGGGAGCACATCCCTTGCGGGAAAATGCTGAACCGTCGTCCAAAATTTCTAAAGAGCATCCGGGGTTTGGACTGCCTGCTGAAAAGGTTTGAGGCGAGTTCGCACTTCCGCCGTTCCCCACCCTCTTTGCCCCCACCTGGTGGTTGCAGCGTCAGCTGGCCCCCCCGTCAACCGTAAACATGCTGAATTCCACACTCCACATGCCCAGGATTGTGGGAGCAGCGAATGCCATTACGCATACAAAGTGACACATGCCCTAAAAAAGAGGGGTGCGGCCCCTCGGGTTTTTGAGCACCAAAGAGGGGGGGCAGGTGAAAAAGCTCTGCACCTTTCCTTGCCTTTTTTGGAAGAAGCCACCAAAAGGGCAGTGCGGACAATGCCTTGATCACATGACCTTTGTGGGATTTAGCTGGAACGACCCTTTGGACACTCTGAAACATCAAGTCCCGCCAGCGGGGAGGAGGAAGGGACACAATGCAGACAAGGACCCTTTCCCTCCTTAAAAACCAAAAGCCCGACATTTTCCCCAAATTTTTAGGGTTTCTTGGGCAGGGGTTCGGGGGCCCAAGCTAGTGCAAGGCGGCACCTCAGTTTCAGGGTGCATCATCTGGCAAGTCAGGGCTGTGTTAAACCTGTGCCGGAGAAGCGGGGGAGGAGGAGGGAAAAAGAGAGGAAGGAGATTTTCAGGAAACCGACCCGTCCCCCCCCCTGGAAAGAGTTGGTTGTTTGAATTGAGGCAATGTGGGAAATGAGTTGCTATGCCCTTCCCCACACAGAGGCTGGGAATCTTAAAGGCTCCCATTTCCTCTCACTTTGATGCTCGATGCTCCATTTCCTCCAACATGATTTTCGCATTAAGGCCACGCCATTAAGGGGTTTTGTCCTCCCCGAGTACGTCATATCTAGGGGAAAACCTTCAGCACAGCCGGAGGAGTCATTACAGACAAACGCCCCCCTTTCCACAGAAATGTGGATCTTTTGATTTCATAAAGATGAATCATGCATGAATTATATTGATGTTGTGGCCCCAATTGCCGAGGTCACCGATTATTTGCTGGTCACTTCACTTCCTCTCCCAAACAAAATTTGGCCTCTGAAAAACTTTTTTTTAAATGATCATTTCTTACGCAATTTTTATTCTAAAATTCCCAACAGTTAATTTTGCTGGTTTTGCTGTGAGGAGACTAAAAGCCCCAAAGGTTTATACAGAACCATATTCCATTTTACTCATTTTTAAATTTTTTTCACATTGCAATGTTTTGGGGCCATTTCCCACAATTTTTAACAGTGGCGAGAAGTCAATTTATAATTTTTTTGGGGTCATTTCTGTAGATAAGCAAAATCAGGGCCTTTGGAACAGAAATGTGGGCTTCTAAGTGGCATTTCTCCTTTACAATTTTTAACGTGGGTGGAAAATCATTTTTTTAAAATTTTTTTGGTCATGCTGCTTTGAAATCAGATACTACAGGTCCTATTTTAAAAAAAGTTTTTTCTAAGAGACATTTGTTTTTCCCAATTGTCAAAAATGGCTCAGGGGATGTTTGAATTTTTCAGGCATTTTGCTGGGACTGCAGCAAAACTACAGGGCCTATTCCAAAAAAGTTGTTTTCTAACAGACATTTGTTCTTCACAATTGCCAATGGGCCCAAGGTCTGCTTTGAATTTTGGAGGCATTTTTCTGTGACATGCACTATCTACGGGCCTATTCAAAAAAAGTTGTTTTTAACAGACATTTGTTTTTTCACAATGGTCAAGAGGGGGCTCAAGGGTGGGTTTCGTCAGAAAAGAATAGGTAGGACACTGTTAAAGGACAATATTGCAAAAGATTTTTTTGCAAATCTTTAAAATCTATCAATCCCTTTATTTAGACAACCCATTTAATACAATTAAAAAAAAGAAACCAAAGACATGGTGGGATTTCCCCCCCCCCCTCCGATTTTTAAAAAAAGTGTTTTATGAATTAAAAATACTAAAAAACTTGCTGTACAAATACTGTTAAAAAAATTCCTCTGAATTGTACAAGGGGGAGGTACAGGAAAACTTTACCAGATGTAGGTTATTCAGAGGACATGGGGATGGAGACGGACGGAACAAAAGTACAGAGACCCTTTTCCTCCACACTTTTTAAAATGAGAAAAAATGCCAAGATAAAGGGACCTGGGGGTAACAGGGGTTAACCCCAGTATTTCCAATGAAATCAATTTGGGTCCACACTTATACGGAGGGGGAAGCGCTACCCCGGTTTGAGTGTACTGAGAAGGTGGGGGTTCTCACACTTTTGCTTCCGCACTTCTTCGCACGACAGTTTTTTTGTTGCTGCCATCAGGGCATTTTAACCTGCGTTTTTAAAAAATACGGGACCCCAGCCTGGGGTTCACCGCACCCCCACTGTAAACTCCGGCCCCGGGTCAAGCTGTGGCCCGGACAGGTTAGTCAATGTCCGTTAAAATAAAATGGGGGTTTTAAAACTCCTTTTTCCGGGACTTTTTTAAATTGGGGGTTATGAGGGTTTGGGGGTCATGCTGTGGCCCAGGACAAAAGGTATAGTCAATGTTCCAAAAAATAAACAAAAAAGGGGTTGAAAGACTCCTTTTTCCCCCACTTTTTAAATGGGGGGTCAGCAGGTTTGGGGGGCCCTGCTGTGGCCCGGGCAGGTTAATCAATGTCCAGTGAAAAATAAAATGGTGTTTTAAAGACTCCCTTTTTTGGCACTTTTTTTAAAAAAATGGGGGTCTTCAGGTTTGGGGCCATGCTGGGGGCCCAGGACAGGTTAGTCAATTCCGTGAACTAAAAGGGGTGAAAAACCCTTTTTCCGGCACTTTTTAAATTGGGGGGGCATGCAGGTTTGGGGTCATGCTGTGGGCCCAGGACGGGAAGTCAAATTTTCCCGTTCCAAACTAAAAAGGGTTGAAAGACTCCTTTTTTCGGCACTTTTTAATTGGGGGGTTTGCAGGGTTTGGGGGGTCATGCTGTGGGCCCCCGGCAGGTATAGTCAATGTCCCCGTAAAAAAAAATGGGGTTAAAAGACCCTTTTTCCGGGCACTTTTTAAAAGTGGGGGGTCATGCAAATTTTGGGGCTCATGCTGTTCCAGAAAGGATATTCAATGTCCAGTTCAAGAAAAGATGGTTCATTTTCAAAACTGTTTTGGCACTTTTTTAAATTTGTGGGTGATAGGTTTAAGGGGCATGCGTGGTACAGACAGGGATAGTAAATGGTGTGTGACTTTTTATCTGGGGCTTTTTTGCCTAAGTGTGTGCCAAGATGTAGCAGGTATCCCTTTGACTGTTTGGCTGTTAATTCCCGCTTCTCCAGCCCTGTTTGGGTTTTTAAGAATGAAGGTGTTTTGCTCTCCCATAGACTTTAATGGGCATCGGAGATGATCGACTATCAAAACCTTTTTGATTTTGGCAGACATCGACTATCGATCAAAGCGATAGCCAACGTAAAACGTCAACACTACTTTTAAAATTTTTATTTTTTGAAAGTACCAAACCTTCCCTTTCTTGTGTATGAACAGATTAAATTAGGGGGGGAAAAAAAGGATAAAAAAGCTATAAAATGGTAAAAAATGAATAAAAAGTGAGACAGTGATTTATGGTGTTCCACTTCATGTCCCAAAACAATGTGGTGCTGGCAACAGATGAGCAGGAAATGCAATGTTTTAGCAAAATGACAAAATGCTAAGAAACCTCAGCCAAAATGCTTTGACCCATTTCTGACCTATTTTTGGTGACAACAGGTTTGTTTTTTTCATTCCTGTCTGATCAGAGCCATTTTTTTCTCTCAATGTAGCAATGTAAATACTTGTTTTTTGCTGGGAAATAATTTTTTTAGCTGTACCATTATAGGACCAGTTGTATTTTTTAACTGTACCACTACGGATGCACCCATGTCTCTCCTTCTGGGCATGGGTGGCGTCGTTACTCACACGTTGGGCTGCAGACACACTCGTAATGCCCAGGCTCCCATACTCACCTCTCCTAGCTCCACATATCGCTCTTGCCGGCTGGAGTGCACATTCCCACTCCCTAGGGTTTGCACATACCAGTTCAGTAAAATTTAAAGGGCCATTGTGCTGGTGATTCGTTATCACTAGGCACTGACCCTATTTACTCCTGCCTCTTCCCCTGATTTTTCCTGGTCTACAGGCCCGAGCCCCAAGAAAGCAATCCCTTTTGTGTTCCATTTGGCCCGATCTTTTACTTCTCCTCTGTCCACTGACCACGTTTGCCTTTTGCCTGCCCTGAATTTTCCCGCTTTTCCTTAACAGGGGCCTGCCTTATGATTCTTGCCACTACAACTTTGCCACCCAAGCAAGGGGGGAACCCTGATGCATGAACTCGGGGCCACATGAAACACCATCACCACCAGCTGCAACTCCTCCATCTGTGGTTCCTGTAGTGTCTGTTGGAAACCCCAAAATTTCACCCCTTCCTCCAACCAAATAAATGGGAAAAACCCAAGGCGTTGGGGGTTTTATTACCATGACCTGCACATGAACCCCTGGCTACCATTTCTCACAAAGCCCAAAGTGGCATTCATGGTCAGCCTCCTCCCCGGGGGAAGCTCTGTCATGGGTTGCTCCCCTTTGGGACAGGAAGGATCCCATGACTGCTTATCTTTGTGTATACCTGGATGAATTTTGAGGATCCCATCCAGGTGTTTGCTCGCTAGTCTACCCCAAAAGGGGTTTTCGTTTAGCAATAGCCACATATTTTTTTCTTTTCCCCAGAACTGTTGTGGAAACCCCAAAGGCCCCTTTTTGCACGTTCTGGAAGGGTTTGTGGCAGAAAAAAGACGAGCTGGCTGGTTTAGACCTCCCAAAATCCTTTAGGCCTCATGCAAAATTTCACCCACATTGACAATAGCCTCGTCACCTTCCCTGTCTTGTTTTGATGTTTCAAAGGCCTCCACTTCCTCCACCAAAGGCTTCTTTGGAAGAACCCATGCAAATGGACAGACTTGTGGATAAAACCTTTTTGTGGATGCTGAAGTCCGGGACTCTGACATCTGGCGTGAGATGCGTCGCTTCCTTCAACGTCGTGCCATGGCATACTCCTAATTCCCAGCCCTGGTTCCTATACTCACCTCTCATTGCTTTCTTGCCAGCTGGCATGCACGTTTTTACTCCTTAGCCCCGGTTCACACGGTTTATTCAAGCCGTAATTGCATGTGAACGGCCCCTTAGGGGGAGCGTCCAGCAGCTATAGGGCCGTTCACACGGCTTATTTCGGCACGGATTGTCACCGTACTGCGCGCCGAATTTGCGCTGCAGTACGGCGCCAATCCGTTGCAGTAATTACGGTAATCCACCGTTCTCATAGAGAACAGTGGATTCCGTCGCTCCTTTCCGCTCGGCGAATCCGCCGGGCGGGGAGAAAGTGACATGCACATTATCCAGGTGCAATACGCGCCGTGGATAATGTAAGTCTATGGGTCGGCGGGCCGCGCCCCCGCCCCGCCCCTTATTCAAGCCGGAATTGCGAGCGCAATCCGGCTCACAAATCCGGCTTGAATAAGCAGTGTGAAAAGGGGCTAAGTGAAATTTGTCCAATGAACACGTTCTGTTTTCTGTCTGCCCTGATCTTCCTGTCTGTCCTCGACCACAAACCTGTCTTATGATTCTGAACCTCACTATATCTTGGCCGCCATCACAAGCAAGTTGTGTCAGGGATAGCGACCTGGGGGTCTCTTTCTGCAGCAAGCCTAACCCGCATTGCGTCAGGCTCTGGTGAGGACCAAGGGCCCCTTAGACTCCGCTCCTTGATGTGGTTTACAGTGGATCCACTACTTATGGTCATTAAATATACTATTTAATGTACTGGGAGGCAAAAAAATAAAAATAAGTCTTGTGAGGTGGAACAGGAAAGATTGAGCAAAAATGACATTTTGGGAGTGCTTTAGTTTGATAAATGATACTAACTTTAATATGAGGATCAGTTCAATTGCAACAGTAGCATATTTATACAGTTTCTGTTATGCTTCAGCACTAAAAAAATCACACAAACAAATAAACCTTTTGATTTCATTAAATTTGCTTTGCATCACTATTGTCTGGAACCAATGACTTTATCTTTTTACTGACAGACCTGGTGAGCTGTAGTTTTTGGCATACATGTTTATTCCAGAATATAAGAACAAATCAATTCTAAAATTGAATATTTTTTTTATGGCGTTCAATAAAAAATGCAATTCTGATATTCTGTATTTTTTTTTTTTTTGTAAAAGGGATTTGTTTGCACTTTGAATTTTGGGACTACTGGGTAACAGAGGGGTGGAGTCCGCCCTATGTATTACAGCTTTGACGTCATATAGTACTATTTAAAGGAGTTGTCCAATTATAAATTTTATTTAATTTCTAGGATACAGCTGCCTATTGGAAACAGAAAAAAGTTATATTCACCTCTCCTTTCACTTTGCAATCCTCTCTACACTGTAAGGCTATGTCTACATGGCAGTGGACAAAAAAATGACCTGAAAACCAAATCCAAAAAATGTTCATAAAACTAAGTTTTTTTGTCCGCTGCATGTCAAAAGCTGCTGAAAAAAATATAATTTTTTTTGGCACATTTAGCGGTTTCTTTTGCACATTTTGAGGCTTTTTTTCTAGAAATTCACACCTTTACATTTGCTGTTTATTTCTGCAAAAAACACACCAAAAACGCGCCAAAAAACATCCAACGCTTTACATAAACTCCAATAGTAAATTTTCCATCCTGCTCTGTCGTTTTTTTGCAACGTTTGAAAAAATGACCAGCAAATAAAGCGAGCAGAAAAAAGACGTTCTGTGAAGACAACAGAACGTCTTTACTATACAAGACTATTCGGTCATTTTTGTTCAGTGTTTTTATAAAATGAAAAAAGCTGAAAAAACTGATGTTTTTGTGTGCAATGGAGACATAGCCTTATGTTACTGATGTTACTGCTGTAGCCACTGACTTCTCAAGAAGCCCAATAAAAAGTCAATAAACAGCTCTGTCAGCAGAAAAGTAAGAGAAAGTTATACTGTCTCCAAGATTTCACATATGCTGCACCAGTTCTCTGGAACATCCTACCACATACCATCAGGCACAATCCTAACCTTCATAGCTTTAAGAGTGCCCTGAAAATACATCTTCTCAGTCTGTCCTACCAAAATCCCTACACTAGGGCACCCACAGGCACTTATATGTATATAGATGTACTGTCATGGTGGCAGGTTCACACATGAAACATGAAACATGGCTGAACCGTTGTAAACTTAGCACTTCTCACCCTTCGTCTCACCCATACACCCTAGTAGATTGTAAGCTCTTGCAAGCAGGGCCCTCATACCTTGTGTCTCATCTGTAAGTAGCTTATATTATGTAAAGTTTGTCTTTTTGTCTGTGATTATACCCTCTAGATTGTAAAGTGCTAAGGAATATGTTGCCGCTATGTAAATAAAGATTATTATTAAGTGATGGATATGACAATACAAAAAAAATAATTCAATTGTTTTTATTATGCAAAAGTAGAAAAACATAGAAAAACTTATACAATTTTGACATATAATTATAACAATCTGCAGAACAAAGTTAATATTTAGTTTGTACCACATGATAAATGTCTTAAAAAAGTAACCCAAAAAATAAAACTCAAAAATATTGCAGAATTGCTGTTTTTCCATTTCCTTCTTAAAAAATAACATAATAAATATAGAGTACAACTCACCTCAAAAAAAACTAACCATTGCATTGCTAGTTTGACAAAAATAAAAGAACAGAATAGGTGTAAATCTTTTATTGGTCAAATTCCTATCTATCGCATTTGTTAATGTTTGTAGCCAGTTAACCATACTTTTCCATATTCGATTTTATGTTTTGAGGAATAAAGGAAATTGTAATATAAGGTAAATACATTTGATCAAATCCTTATACATACAAGTAAACTTATCCTATGAAGGGCAGTATCTACATTTTACAGAGGCCTCCAGTACTGCAAGAATTATTTACAGACCACAATCATAAAATTAATTATTCGCACAAACAAGAATCTATCTATGGGAACAAAGATAGGAAAAACAATTGTATTGTGACCTTTAGTTTATGTCGTAGTCTGTAGATATGAGCACATTGTATTTCACCTGTGTTTTCATTTAATTAACATGTAAAATTATCCATTAGAAATGGAAAAATATTTGTAAGCAACCCACTCATTTGTGGGTTTTTTGTTACTCTGGAAATAACGGACAATAAGAAAATTTAGATTAATTAATCCATGGAAGAAATAAACTTAATTTTTATTAGCTAATAAAATTTGAGTAAAAGCTGAGTATTCACTTTTTTGAAGGCTCTATAGGCACACACGGAAATTTGTATTATTTCATAATATATAGATTTCAAATTTTAATATAGAATAATAAATATCTGCCAGGTGGATGGTTCCAGAGTAAGCTATTTCTGTTTCAGTGCTTAATATGATGGCTAATTTGTTGTGACTGCTCTGTCGGCTATCTTGGCCCTTCAAGTGTATGGCGGCTGCTATCTAGGGGCACAATTTCACTGCTTACTCTTCAATTTGCAGGGCCAATGTGTGCTCATCTGCTCCCCCTCCAATTACAGAACTCTGGTGGCTATTTAAAGGAAGACCTCATCGTGGGTAACGACCCCTGCAAAAAAGACTAGATACCTGTAAAAGAGTTACATGTAGATGAAGGAAGGGGTATATAGGTTATTTTAAAAACTTTGTTTGCCTCTATTGATCCAGAATTTAGAACCCATAAGGCATGAACCAGTGTGCCCTAAAAGGAATGTTTCATTCCTGACCCTAAATCACAATCAGAATGGATCTACATCCTAATAAGCATTTTATTTGGCTACATAAATTTAAATAGGCTTTTTATATGGCTACATAAGTATTACTATTATTTAGTTGTAAGTGTCTATGCCTTTCTTAAAGCCCTCAACTGTTCTTGCTGAGACCCAGCGCCATCTTAACCTTTGAGCACACTAGGCTGTTGCCCTGGGGTGAATTTAAGTTCTAGGAAATCAGGACATATGCCCTAGATCCTTAGGTCAGTAGTGTTAATTTTACTATTTGTGGGTCCTTAGGATGTAAAAACTTTTAAAAGAAATAGTGGAGCAGAGAGCCATCAGCACCCTGCCTTGCCATTAGTATTGTAGACTGCAGGCTACCTACAAGACATCAGCGGGGTGTCCCAATATATGGGACGTGATATTACAGGTGTGCCTGGGGTAGGTTATAGGCATGGTCTCATATGGTGTCATGTTCGGGCATGGCTAGAGGCATGGCCTTTTTGATGTCATATATTTGAGCAGGGCCCACTGCACTGCTATGCCTGAGGACCCATAATGCTGTTAAGATGGCCTTGCTTAGACCAGCTTCTGAGGGGGCTATTCCACAGATTTGCAGTTCTTTTGGTAGAGAAGGCTTGTCACCTCCGGAGATTGAACCTTTTTTTTCTCCAGATGTAGGGAGCGCCCTCTTGTCTTTTGAGAGGATTTTACATGAAACAGCTTATCACCATACTTTTTGTAGGAGCCATGTGTGCACTTACACAGTTTAATCATGTCTCCACTCGGGTGTCTTTTTACAACACTAAGTAAGTTTAATTCTTTAAACCTTTCCTCATAGCCAAAATCCTTCACTTATCAGTTAAATTGCTTAATTTTGTACCTTCTCCAGATTCAGAGCATCCTTTCTATGAACTGGAGCCCAGAACTAAGCTGAATATTTTAGATGAGGTTGCACCAAAGCTTTGTAGAATAATAATATTATACAGTGGTACTGTGACTTAAGAGCGTTTTGACTTAAGAGGTTTATTTTTTAGATAATAGCAATCGCTTGGTCCATTTTTTTGCTTTGAGTTAAGGAGAGCAGACGTGCATTGCTGCAGCTCCTGCTCAGAAGCTCCTAATCTATAGCTACTCATGAATATTAAACACGTAATTTGCTCTGCAAACCATCTGCCACTACAGCAACTTTGTGTGAACCCACCCACCTTAAGTGAAGGGAAAAAACCCAGAAAATTTAAGTTTAGCGATCTTCTTCACCTCCATCTTCGGCAGCATCTTCATCTGACTTTCAAGGTGAATACACTTAATGAAATCAGTTTATTTCTTTACATTCTCTTTTGTTGTACTGTATACAGTGTATTTATACAATGTACATGTTTGTTAAAAGACATGTAAAAAAATGTTGTGATTTTTGGGTCAGTGGAACAAATTCATGATGTTTTGATTCATTTCTATGGGGAAAAATTGCTTTGAATTAAGAGCAAGGTCACAAAATGAATTAAACTCGTATCTCAAGGTACCACTGTCTATGTATGTATCCCAAGTCCATGCCTCTTTTAATACATGACAGTACCCTGCTGGCCCCCTGTTTGACACTTAGGGGAACATGTATGAAAACTGTCTTGGTCTAAGACTTTCTTTGTTTCCCACATCAACCAATCACTGTGCCCCTTTAATTTTTTCAGAGAACTATATGAAATGAGAGGGGAACGCTGATTGGTTGCTATGGGCAACAAAGAAAGTCTTAGACCAAGACAGTTTTCATACATGTGGCCCTTAATGTTCTGTAAATTGTAATTACACCCAGATATTTCTCAGCAAGCAATTATACCAGTTCCCCCTTCCTTGGGACATATGATGCATTCATTTTAACAGTGCCCACATGCAGAACTTTACATTTATCCACATTGAACTTTATTTTTTTCAAGTAAATGCTCAAACACTCAATGTGTCCAGGTCTGCTTGCAATTGATGAACATCTTCCATAGATTGCAATATACTGCATAGCATGGAATCATCTGCAAAAATGAAAACAGTGCTATTAAAAGGTGAAAAACAGGAAACTCCTTAGATACTCCTTGGTTTAAACCTGTGACATGTTTCACAAGGTTTCACAAGTGTCACTATCACAATCAGTCAAATCATTGACTTCAATGTTATATCTCCTAAATCCAACTGCATATTTTATCAGAAGATGCAGCTAAAGATACTTTTAAGGGTTTACTTTTTTAGTCCCAATAGCAGGACATCTTATCAGTGACACTGTCTGACAGACATTTATGGCAAAGGATTCCTGATTATTTGTAATTTGTCAGTATTCTTTTGCCCAGATATCATACTAGCAAGTGATGTTTCTAAAGCTATAAATATTCTTTTTTTTTAATTTCCATTTTTGCAATGTATTCTATGGGCAATAGTGGGAGCTCATTGCATACAATAGTTTTTTTGTTTTGTTTTTTGCTTTTACAATGTGACTTAAAATGTGAATAGGCTTTGAGTTCCCTCTAGTGGTCGGTTCATATATCTTGTATCTTATAATTTCTGTCTTAATATGTTATGACTGAAAAAATATAATTGTGTTTGATCATTAATTGTTTGAACCAAGACAATTACTTTAGAATAACACTTTGGAGAGATAGAAAGATGGCAAGTGAAAGAAGAGGCATGGACTAATGCATGCCATCTACTGTACAATGATATCGACATAAAGCTAAAGGAAAGCATATTGGTATTTGTTTTGTTTCTTTTATCTAGAGTTTTTCACCCTTTCCTGGCATAAAATGTACCTAAGCGAGCCGCCTACGATGTCTAATGTGCCTAATGAATGTGCTAGGTACATTGTTTGTAAGACTCGACACTTTCTAATGCGACTAAGTTCAAGGGGCGTTTTGAGGGCGTTCTGGGGTTGTGGCGCACCACACTCGTAATATTACAAACATATATGAATGTGGTTCGGCAAAACTAGGCGCATTACTGCTTGAGCAGGCAGACCTATTTCAATGTGGTCTGTCTGAGCCTGAAGAGTCGAAGTGAAGCTAGATTTGCCATTAGTGAAAAAAATGACCAATATTTCTCAACTTACACCAGTACAATAATTAAAAGTAATTTCTGATAATTATCTAACTATATAAAATAAAATTATTTAAATTTAATAAAAAATTGTATCATATAAAATTAATATAAAAATATATAATATCCCAAAAATATAAAAATATCTCCAATATAATGTATTAAATGTAATAGAATCTAAAACAAGTTTTAATTTAAATAACCCACTGATGTTGTTTTTCAGATTTTACAATTTTTAATTTTTATTAAATTAAATTTGAAATTTATTTTTGCTGCTCTCACACTTTATTCTACATCCAGCAAGAGCCAGCACACCACAGGTCTTGCTGGGACCTGTGGTCCACCAAGCAAGATCACTACCATAATTTCCATTCACTGACATGCTATTCTAATGACTTTTCTTTTAGTTGCAGCCTATCTATAGCCTTTATATATGTTAGGCGTATTACTAATGCGCCCAATGCCGGACTGGAAACAAGAAAATGCCCTGGCACAAAACTCCCGCCAGCCCACAAACAATATTCGCTTACAAAATTTCCCTTGGTCACTCACCTCGGCACTTTCTAAAATAAACAACACTATAACCACAAACAAAAAAATGGCGCAGTGAAACCCCTCATTACAGAGTCAGGGACAGGTATGCACTCCCTTGACAATCAGGGACAAGTCTATGCTACCAGTATACAAGCGCCAATATAACCTAAAACACCACCATGTAGAGACCACACAGTGGTCAGACAGCAGCTCAGGTATAACCTACAACACCACCATATAGAGACCACACGGAGTTCAGACACCAGCTCAGATATAACCTACAACACCGCCATATAGAGATCACTGAGTGGTCTCACATCACATGACTGTGAATACAGCACTGATCCATCACAGAAGTAAAATTACCCCTGACATCAGTGACTCACAGGAGACGTCATCTCTGATGGGAGTTGCTCTTCTCCTTTTCTTCTCCATCTGGCCCAAACCTCCATGATGTCTTCTCTGATGAGTCATTATCTTCCCTTTATTTCTCCATTTGGTACAGAATGCAATGACGTCTTCTCCAGACCACTACTCGTCCTTGTAGAATTTACTACAAAAATAGCTCAGACTTCTCTCTTTTCCAGCAATTCCCACCTCTGTACAAACTCACCATCCATAAAGCTCCAAATAGTAAAAGTTCCCCCTTTGGTGCCTCACCCCGTAATTGTACCCCAAACAGCAAAAGAGCTCCAGCCAAATATAGGGTCCCCATTTGTGCCACCAGTAGGTAGGTCCACACCCCATATAGCAGACAGATACTTAGTTTGATGCTTTTTTTTAGGTATGTTAGACCCTAAATTAAATAAGTCAGATAAGTGCCATGGAAATAAATAGGCCCCCATTAGGTAGCTATACAAGCCCCCCAGTAGGCAGGTAAGTATTTAGACCTCCCACAGTAGATAGGTACCCTCTGAATATAGGTAAATAGGCCCCCTCAGTAAGTTTACATATTCATTCAGTAGGTAAAGTAGGCAATTAGGTAGCCCCTCAGTGGGTATACAAGCCCCCTCAGTAGATAGATAAGTATAAAAGTCCCCACAGCAGGTAGGTAGGTATATAGTTCCCCATTAGGTACCTATATAGACCCTCTCAGTAAGTAAGTATATAAGGTCCTCATTAGGAAGGTAGTTACATAGGCCCCCCAGTAGTTAAGTAGGTAAAAAGGGCCTCCCTCCAGTCTTTAGGTAGGTATACAGTCCCACCCATTAATTAGGTAGGTAGTCAGGGTCTACCCCCAATAATTAGGTAGGTAGAAAGAGCCTCCCCCTATAATTAGGTAGGTAGACAGTGCATCTTCCAGTAGTCAGGTAGGTATGCAGCCCTCTCCCCATTAATTAGGTAGTTAGGCAGGTCCTCTTTCAGTAGTTAAGTAGGTATACAGCCCCACCCCCCACCCCCACCATTAATTAGGAATGTAGACAGGGCCTCTTCCTGTAGATAGGTGAAAATACAGCCCCCCAATAATTACATAGGTAGTCCGGGCCTCCCCCCAATAATTAGGTAGGTAGAAAGGGCTTCCCCCTGTAATTAGGTAGGTAGACAGGGCATCTTCCAGTAGTTAGGTAGGTATGCAGCCCTCTCCCCATTAATTAGGTCGTTAGGCAGGGCCTCTTTCAGTAGTTAAGTAGGTACAGGCTCGGACTGGGCCACCGGGGGACCGGGGAATTCCCCGGTGGGCCCCCCCGAGCCGCTGTGGGCCCCGGAGGCAGTGCCGTTGCTCCCCGGGGCCCGTCCGCGCATCCGGTCACTGAACGCCCGGGTCCGCGTCCCGAGCGCCCAGAGACCGGCCCCGGTAGCCGGGACTAATGTCCTCCACTCCCGGGGCTGCGCGTTGTCAGCGGAGCACAGCGCCACTAGCGCTGCGCTCCGCTGATCTCCCCGGCAGGCTGAAGGCGCTAGGCCTTCAGCTGCCGGGCGCTGGCCCCTACTGCTGACGTAGGCGGCGCGGTGACGTCACTTCACCGTGCCGCCTATGCAGGGCGGCAGTACGGAGCCGGCGGCAGCTCAGAGCAGGTGCCAGAGCCAGGTAAGTGGCTGTTTGTTGTTTTTTGTTTTGTTTTTTTAACTACAGGGGGTCCCTGGCTACAAGGGGGGGTCCTGACTACAGGGGGTCCCTGGCTACAAGGGGGGGCCCTGACTACAAGGGGGGTCCCTGGCTACAAGGGGGGTCCCTGGCTACAAGGGGGGTCCCTGACTGGCTACAAGGGGGGCCCTGGCTACAAGGGGGTCCCTGGCTACAAAGGTGGGCCCTGGCTACAAAGGTGGGCCCTGACTACAAGGGGTCCCTGGCTACCTAAAAAGGGGCCCTGGCTACAAGGAGGGGGCCCTGACTACAAAAGGGGCACTGGCTACCTACAAGGGGACCCCTGACTACACGGGGACCCCTGACTACAAGGGGGCCCCTGGCTACCTAAAAGGGGGCCCTGGCTACCTAAAGGGGGCCCTGGCTACCTAAAGGGGGCCCTGACTACAAGGGGTCCCTGGCTACCTACAGGGGTCCCTGGCTACCTAAAAGGGGGCCCTGGCTACAAGGAGGGGGCCCTGGCTACAAGGGGGGGGGCCCTGGCTACAAGGGGGGGGCCCTGGCTACCTACAGGGGTCCCTGGCTACCTACAGGGGTCCCTGGCTACAAGGGGGGGGCCTGGCTACAAATAGCGACCTGGCTACAAAGGGGGCCCTGGCTACAAGGGGGGCCCTGGCTACCTAAAGGGGGGCCCTGGCTACAAGGGGACCCTGACTACAAAGGGGGCCCCTGGCTACCTAAAGGGGGCCCTGACTACACCGGGGGCCCCTGGCTACCTAAAGGGGGCCCTGACTACAAAGGGGGCCCCTGGCTACCTAAAGGGGGCCCTAACTACCTACAGGGAGGCCCTGACTACCCAAAGGGACGCCTTGACTACCTACAGGGGGGCCCTGATGACAAAGGGGGCCCTGGCTAACTAAATACTAAAGGGGCCCTGGCTACCTACACAGTAGCTAAAGGGGGGGGGGGGGCATGACTTCCTGCACACTACCTAAAGGAGACCCCTAACTGCCTGTATACTACCTAAAGGAGGCCTTAACTGCCTGTATACTACTTCATGGGAAGCCCTAACTGCCTGTATACTACCTAAAGGGGGTCCCTAACTGCTTGCAGCCTATATAAAGGGGACCCTAACTACCTACAGCTTACCTAACTGGGAGAAACCACCTACCTACAGACTGGGGCCTTGCCCATTTGCCTACCTACCTAGGGTCTTGTCTACCTACCTGGTAATATAATTGAGAGGGCAGCAGCCCATAGTTGTAGCATTATCTCCAGAGGGTTAGTCCTTTCCCCACCCTCCAACCCCTTAGGATACTAGACCTCTAAGTTATGGCTTGTACCCGCTCTCCCACCCCTGGGAAGTTTGTACAGAGGTGGGAATAGATAAAGAGATGCTGGAAAATTGAGGATTCTAAGATATTTGTGTGTAATTTCTGCAGGGATGAGCTGTGGCCGGGACAAGTCATCATGGCGGTGTGGAACGGATGCAGAAGAAAAGGGAATAAGAACGACTCATGAGAGAAGAGAACGACTCCTCAGATAAGACGTCTCGGGTGAGTCCTTGATTTCAGGGGTTATTTTACTTCTATATTGGATCAGTGCTGTATTCACTGTAATGTGATGTGACCTGAGCTGGTGTCTGACCTCTATGTGGTCTCTATATGGCGGTGTTGTAGGTTATACCTGAGCTGGTGTTGGACCTCTATGTGGTCTCTATATGGTGGTGTTGTAGGTTATACCTGAGCTGGTGTCTGACCTCTATGTGGTCTCTATAGGGCAGTGTTGTAGGTTATAACTGAGCTGGTGTATGACCTCTATGTCGTCTCTATTTGGCGGTGTTGTAGGTTATATCGGCTAATGCCAGCGTACATGTGTCCCTGATTGACCCTGTGATAGGAGTTAGACTTTTACTTTCTTGCTGGTGTTTATTTTAGGAGGTGGGGAGGTGCGTGACCAAGGGAAACCTGGAGGGGGATATTGTATGTGGGTGGAGGGGGACATCGTACGCGGGTGGAGGGGGACATCGTACGCGGGTGGAGGGGGATATCGTACGTGGGTGGAGGGGGATATTGTACGTGGGTGGAGGGGGATATTTTACGTGGGTGGAGGGGGATATTTTACGTGGGTGGAGGGGGATATTTACGTGGGTGGAGGGGGATATTTTACTTGGGTGGAGGGGGGAGATTTTACTTGGGTGGAGGGGGAAATTTTATGTGGGTGGAGGGGGATATCGTACGTGGGTGGAGGGGATATTGTACGTGGGTGGAGGGGCATATTGTACGTGGGTGGAGGGGGATATCGTACGTGGGTGGAGGGGAGGATATCGTACGTGGGTGGAGGGGGATATCGTACGTGGGTGGAGGGGGATATCGTATGTAGGTGGAGGGGGATATCGTATGTGGGTGGAGGGGGATATTGTACGTGGGTGGAGGGGATATTGTACGAGGGTGGAGGGGGATATTGTATGTGGGTGGAGGGGGATATTGTATGTGGGCTATTGGAGGGGGATATTGTATGTGGGCTATTGGAGGAGGATATTGTATATGGGTGGAGGGGGATATGGATGGAGTTACTTAGCCCTGTGTCTGTGATATGCTAGACTGACATATGTGTGAGATACAGATATGTGACTCTCTTGCTATTGTACTACACAATACAGTTTTGTTTCGCACACTGTATTATGTGGTAAAATGGGCGCATTTATGTCCGAGAGGCCGGTAATATTTTCATGTACAGTAGGTTGGGCCCCCCAAGATCAACTCCCCTGTGGGCCCCAGACTCCCCAGTCCGACACTGAGTAGGTATACAGCCCCTCCCCCATTAATTAGGAACGTAGACAGGGCCTCTTCCTGTAGTTAGGTGAAAATACAGCCCCCATTAATTACATAGGTAGTCCGGGCCTCCCCCTAGTAATTAGGTAGACAGGGCCACCACCAGTAAAAAGGGAGGTAGACAGGGACGCTCATAGTAAATAAAGAGGTAGGCAGGGCCGCCTCCATTAATTAGGCAGGTATATAATGTCCCCCCATTAATTAGGTAGCTAGAGAGCCCACACAGGTAGCCTACATATGTGACCCATAAAGGTAGCGAGGAAGCCCATAAAGATAGCTATAGAGCAAATATAGGTAGCTAGGGAGCCCATATAGGTGGCTAGGGAGCCCATATAGGTGGCTAGGGAGCCCACATAGGGGGTCAGGGAGCCCACATAGGGGGTCAGTGAGCCCACATAGGGGGTCAGGGAGCCCATATAGAGAGCCCACATAGGAGGATAGGGATCCCACATAGGGGGATAAGGAGCCCATATAGAGGGATAGGGAGGCAAAATAAGGGTCTAGGGAGGCCATATAAGGGTCTAGGGAGACCATATAGGGGGTCAGGGAGCCCATATTGAGGGCTAGGGAGACCGTACAGGGGTCTAGGGAGGCCAAATAAGGGGCTATGGAGGCCATATAAGGGGCTAAGGAGTTCATATAGGGGGTCAGGGAGACCATATCAGGGGCTAGGGAGGCCTCATAATGGGCTAGGGAGGTCATATAGGGAGTTAGGAAGGCCATATAGGGGGCCAAGGAGTCCATATAAGGGGCAAGGGAGGCCATGTAAGGGGCGAGGGAGCCCGTATAAGGGGCTAGGGATGACATACAGGGGGCTAGAGAGCCCATATAAGGGGCCAGGGAGCCCATATAGTGGGCCAGGGAGCCCATATAGGGGTAAGAGAGGCCATGTAGGGGTTCAGAGAGGCCATGTAGGGGGATAGGCAGGCCACATAAGAGGCCAGGGAGGCAATATAAGGGCCAGGGAGGCAATATAAGGGGCCAGGGAGGCCATATAGGGGTCCAGGGAGGCCATATAGGGGGTCACAGAGGCCATATAGTGGGTTAGGGAGCCATATAAAGGGGCTAGGGAGCCCATATAGGGGACAAGGGAGGCCATACAGGGGGTCAGGGAGGCCATATTAAAAATAAACAAAATACTCACCTGTCACCCTTCCTTCCTCTTATCTCTTCTTCCCGCCCGCTCCGGGACACAGGGTGTGGAGTCTGTCTGGATCCCAGAAACTCACTCACCTTTTATGCACACACACACACTAATTACAAGCAAACAGGTCACAGGTGAGGCTGTTACTGTACCTTTAGTAGCCATTCAAACCAATTTGTGTCAACTTATGTGCATGTTATCAGACCAAAATCACTAGAGTAAATGTAAACTTTTGATCAGGGTCATTTGGATATTTTTGGTTGTCATTATGATTTAAAAAGAGAAAACACAGAAGTTTGACAATAAATGGCTTCACTTTTGTGTTATCATTCATATTCTCTGAAAAATGCAAAAATTCTGCTGGGGTATGTAAACTTTTGAGCACAACTGTATATATACAGGAAATAATTATTTGATCCCTTGCCGATTTTGTGAGTTTGCCCACTGACAAAGGCATGAATAGTCTATAATTTTAAGGGTAGGTTAATTTTAACATTGAAAGATAGAATATCTAAAATAAAATCCCAAAAATCACTTTGTATAAATTATATTCAGTAAATTTATTTGCCGAGAGAAATAAGTATGTTTAAAATCCTGCAGTGCCCACAAAGTCCCCCTGCTCAAGAAGGCACATGTGCAGGCCTGTCTGATGCTTGCCAATGAACACCTGGATGATTCTGGGGGTGATTGGGAGAAGGTGCTGGGGTCGGATGAGACAAAAATTGAGCTCTTTGGCATTAACTTAACTCGTCATATTTGGAGGAAGAGAAATGCTGCCTATGACCCAAAGAACATCGTCCCCACTGACAAGCATGGACATGAAAACATTATGTTTTGGGGTTGTTTCTCTGCTAAGGGCACAGGACTACTTCACTTCATCAGTGGGAGAATGAATGAAACCATGTACCATAAAATCCTGAGTGACAACCTCCTTCCCTCTGCCAAGACATTAAAAATGGTTCGTGGCTGGGTCTTCCACAAGACAATGACCCAAAACATACAGCCAAGGCAACAAAAGAGTGGCTCAAAAAGAAGCACATTCAGGTCATGGAATGGCCTAGCCAGTCTCCAAATCTATATCCTATAGAAAACTTATGGAGGGAGTTGAAGATCCGAGTTGCCAAGCAACAGCCTTAAAATCTTAGGGCCACATGTATGAAAACTGTCTTGGTCTAAACCTCACTTTGTTGCCCATAGCAACCAATTAGAGCGCCCCTTTTATTTCATATAGTGCTCTGGAGAAATTAGAGGGACACACTCATTGGTTGCTATGGGCACCAAAGTGAGTTTTAGACCAATACAGTTTTCATAAATGTGGCCCTTAATGATTTAGAGATGATCTGCAAAGAGAAGTGGACCAAAATTCCTCCTGACATGTGCGCAAACCTCATCATCAACTACAAAAAACATCTGACTGCTGTGTTTGCCAACAAGGGTTTTGCCACTAAGTATTAAGTATTGTTTGCCAGAGGGATCAAATACTTATTTCTCTCAGCAAAATGCAAATAAATTTATATAATTTATACAATGTGATTTTCTGGATTTGATTATTGATATTCTATCTCTCAATGTTAAAAATAACTTACCCTTAAAATCATAGACTGTTCATGTCTTTGTCAGTGGACAAGCTTACAAAATCAGCAAGAGATCAAATAATTATTTCCTTCAATATACATAGAATATATGTATATATTTAAATGTATATAGTCTAAACCAGAAGTTTACATACACTATATAAAAGACACACATTCATGTTTTTCTCACTGTCTGAAATTAAATCAGAATAAACCTTACCCTTTTTGGGTCAATTAGGATTACCAAAATTATTTACATTTGCCAATGGCAGAATAATGAGAAAGAGAATTTTTCAAGGCATTTTTATTACTTTCTGCAAAGTCAAAAGTTTACACTAGGATTACTATGTCTTTAAACAATTTGGGACAGCCCATATGATGTCATGTCTCTGAGTTATTTAGGAACACACCTGTGGATGTATTTTAATTTACACCAGAAACACACTGCTTCTGTGTATAACATCATTGGAAAGTCTAAAGAAGCCAACATATCCGGAAGATAATTGTGGACTTTCACAAGTCTGTTTCATCCAGGGGTGAAATTTCCAGATACCTGAAGGGGCCGTTTACACGGCAATGGACAAATACCGGTCGGTTTATTCGACTGGTATTTGTTCGGTTTGTGTGCCGTCCCCACGGCCGTGGGGTGGATGAGCGGAGAAAAGCCCTCCCGCTTCCCATTAAAATGCTCATATTCCGTCCGAAAACCGGACTGAAGAATGTGCATGTAGAATGTGTTTCGTGCAACCGGCGGTTTGAAAAACTGCTGGGTGGAAAACCTGTGCAGTGGGGACTGCTGCACAGGTTTTCCATAGGAGCCCGTTGTGTACATTTGCGGACGGTTTTTCAGATGGATTTTGGTTTAACAAACCATCTGAAAAACTGTCCGCAAACCCTTGCCATGGAGACATGCCCTAATGCTTGCAAATGCACACAGGACCTACATTTTTAGAGACATGTCATGTGGTCTGATGAAACTATTTGGCCATAATTACCATCTTTACGTTTGGAGGAAAAAGGGAGAAGCTTGAAAGCCTAAGAACACCATCCCAACTGTGAAACACCGAGGTGGCAGCATCATGTTTTGGGGTTGCTTTGCTGCAGAAGGGACTGGTGCACTTTACAAAATAGATGGCATCATGAGGAAAGAAGATTATGTGGCAATACTGAAGCAACATGTCAAGACATCTGCCAGGAAGTTTAAGCTCGGGCGGAAATGGGACTTCCAAATTGACAATGACCTGAATCATACTGCCAAACTGGTTACAAAGTGGGTTAAGGATAACCAAGAAAATGTTTTGGAGTGGCTATCACAAAGCCTTGATCTCAATCCTATTGAAAACTTATGGGCAAAGACAGGTGCAAGCAAGGCGACTAGTGTTGAGCGATTTTTATCGACAAAGTTGAAATCGGCAAGGTTTTTATGGTGATCGAAATTTTCAGATCATGCGATAATTAAGGTTAAAATCTGTGCATCATCTATTAAAGATCGCGCCTTTTTCGGCGCTCCTGTCATTTTGGCGGCCAGCAAATCAGATTACAGAATAGAGCAGGGTGAGATGTGTGTGCGACGTCATGACTGGGATGTGTATGGTTGCGATTGGCTGGAAAAATCACATGACCTCGTATTACATAGAACAGCGTTTCCTGTTCAGCCTTAGTGTCTCTCAGCGTCTCATAGGAATAGGATGTGCGCTCTGCCTGTGGCCAAACAGCTCAGCAAAATTAGTCTATTTCTGCACAGAGAAACCTCTACTATTAGCTGTGATCCTTCCAATTTGTTAGATTAGAGATTTGAAGTTTTTTATGCAGTTAGCTAGAGAATTTTAAAGCAGCATCTACCCTGTAAAGTCAGGGGGAGGAGCGGGGGGGGGGGGGAAGTGGGGGCGAACACAGACAAGCTCTATCTATAAAAAAACACTGGATAAAGTTCACCAAGATTAGTGTAGAACATTGTAGTGGAATGTCTTTATTTTTTAACAGTTTGCTATTGAAATATTTCCTGGATATTGGGCAGCATGAACTTTTTATTGGTTTACACATCATTTCTAGTAACTGCAGGTCTTTTTGTTAGGTGAAAAAACTCCACTTTTATTATCAGTATACATTTTCAGATAGGTGTTCATTTTCAATTTTACCAATTCCCCCTGTTTTTGATTATCCACCTTGCAGTTAAAATTACAATCCAGCAATTTTAGTCACACAGGTTGTTTGGGTGCCAAAAATACCGTGTATTATACGAAAACATAACAGATACGTGTTTTTTGAATTTGCGCACCCAGCTTTGTTCATTTACGCAGCATCCACGTTTAAAACTTTTAAAAAAGCAATTCTATAGTCACCCCAGGTGAAATTTAAAGGTGCAAAAATACCGTGGGATTATACGAAAACATAACAGATACGTCTATTATGACTTGTGCGCACCCAGATATGTTAAATGAAGCAGCATCCACGTAAATCTTAAAACAGCAATTCTATGTCACCACGGTGATTGAAAGGTGCAAAAAAAATACCTGTATTATACCAAAACAATAACAGATTTCTGTTTTTTTACTTTTGCCCAGTCCCGATTTGTTGATAGACACCTTGCAGTTAATTTTGATCCAGCAATTTTGTTTTGATTAGGGGATTTGAGAATAGCTGTGATTTGCCGTCTTTTAATAAGGGACTTTCCTAAACTGTTCCATGCCGTCGCATATTTTTATAGTTATGAAGATGGAGCGACATGGAGGTGGTAAGCGAGCCAAAGAGGGGGGTTGCACATGCGAGGTAGAGGTAGAGAGAAGGTGCCTCCTTCCAGTGTGGCGACAAACGCATTGCCAGAGGATCGTCAGTGCAGGACCGTCAGGTCCTCGTCATCGCAGGGTCAGGGCCCTGTGAAATCTATGTAACGTGCATCGTAGCCAATCTGTCTCAGTGGTTAATGGCAACTGATCTAGCAGTCTTACCTCCTCGTCTCTAGTCAAGGCCACTAAATGTCGTCATCAGCATCATCAGCATCCCGTCCACACATGAAGAGGCCCAAATGTCTCAACTGTGTTCCCACCACTGTGGATAATCCATTGTCTGGAAGGACCTCTTTGATGACAAAATTGCGGTTGGGGTCAGAAGCATGTTAAAAGTTCAAGAGGATGATTTTGTCTTCTTGACGCAGTTATTGATGCTCAGAGGAGGTCGAGGAAGCGGGTCTCAACGGCAAAAATCCTGTGCGGTCGGGCAACCGCCTTGCAGTGCCCTTGGCTTGTAGCCCTCAGCTTCTGGATGCAGAATAGTCAGGACGACCAAGGTTACCTGTGTTGATGATGATGATGATGACGAAATAGGGGCCGATCCATCTGGTCTTTTCCACAGGGAATTTGCTGCGAGCGCTTATCAGTGGACAAGGAGGAAGACGGTGGGGTATTGTGAATACGGTCCCGCACAAAAAGGGAGGGCGGGTCGCAGAAGTCCGTGATATGGATTCCGCCAGCCACGGTCTGGCAAAACCCGCTCATCGCTTATCGCCGTCAAAAAGGTCCAGGACCTCTCAAGCAAGGGGCTTCTTGAGCATCGCCTCTGAATTCACCCTGCGTGTCTTTATGCCGCCTTTAGCTCCGTACGCATACGTTGAGGCCAAGAACTTGAGTGGTTAACCACACCAAATGTCTAAGTAACATGCAGCGTTGCATGAGATTATAAAAATGGAGGGAACACTTGGCCAAAAAAGGCAGACCGACGGGGCCTCAACCATGTCCAACCCTCTCGTCTCGACTCCTCCTTCCTCGGCCACCACCAAGCGTTCTCTGTGCCCTGTCTCTCAGAGTATGATTCCAGGGATCAGCTCTGCTTCAGCCTCCACCGTCGCCCGAGTACCTCAGCACACACCAGAGACCATCTTCCCTTCTCCTTCCGCCAGTTTGACGACCTGCACGCATCTTGGGCATGGATAGCAGCCAGCCTTCTGTCTTCCAGGTTTGGGAGCAGAAGAAACACTTTAACCAAACCATCCCAAAGCCAAAAGCTGAATGTGGAATTGAAGGCTTTGGATTGGAAATGTAGGCCTTTCGTCTGGTGGCACATCAGATGGGTTCCAGCACGTCATGGCCCTCGCCTGCCCCCCAATACCAGATTGCCGAGAAGGCATTTCTTTGACAAGAAAAAGCTGTCCCTGCCCGGGCCGGCCAGTGTTCATCTAAAATTTTCAAGCGCGTTGTCTTGCTTATGTCGTCCGGAAAAGTCCATCTCAACACCGACACATGGCTAGTAAGCCGGCAAGGCCGCTATATCTCTGTGACGCTCACTGGGTGAGCTGGGGTGGAGTCTTGGGCGGTGACGGGCTCTCAGGCTCGGGCACGTTCTTCCAAAACCGCAGGGACTGGTGCAGGGCTCTTTCCCTCAGGTCCTATGGTGGCATAACGAGCAGGAACCAGGCCGTGTTGATATTTAATCTGCCTTTGGAGACCGTCCACACACAGGTCAGGGAGCTGTGGACGGCTCTCGCAACGAGACCGAGCGCTGGCTGGGAGCAAGAACCTTGTGCCAGGCAAGGTGGTGTGCGATAAACGGGCGAAAACTGCTGGCCGCTTAAGAATCGGTTAGGTGGAGCACATCCCTGGCCTGGCCAAATGGTCCTGAACCTTGTTCGTCTCGAAAATTTTCTAAAGAGCTACCCGGGTGTCTGGACTGCCTGCTGAAGTGAGGCTCTAGGTATGAAGCTTCGCACTTCCGCCGTTGCATCCTGCTTCGTCCCGCCTGGCTGCGTTTTTGCAGCGTCAGCTTGGCACTCCCGTCAAACGTCTCATGTTGACGTCGGCACTAGCTGGAATTCCACCCTCCACATTGCTCCCGCGATTGTGGCGCAGAAAAACGCAATGCCATTACGCAGAACGAAGTGTCACATGGGCCTGAAGCAGCGGTGCGGACTCGGGGTTGTTGAGCCACGAGAGAGTGGAGGCAGGTGAAAGGCATCTGCACATCTTGCAGTTTTGAAGAAGCCACAAAATGGTCAGTGCGGCCCGATGCCCTTGTCAGCATGACCATCTGTGGTGATCTTTTGTTCTGGAAAACGATTAGTTGGGACACTCTGAAAACATCAGGTCCCGCCAGCGCGGAGGAGGAGGACGGACACAGATGCAGGACACGGGGGGGGGGTGGAGACTTTCTGCTGTTCATAATCCAAATGGCCGACAGTTTTATCAATTTTATCGGTCTTTATAGGCAGTGGTTCTAGGGTTCCAGAGCTTGTGCCATGGCGGCACCTCAGCTCTCAGGTGCATCATCTGAGGAAGTCAGGGCTGTGTTGAAGCTGTGCCGGTGGAAGGAGGAGGTATTCCTAGAACACCGACGTCCCTGCCTTGGATAGAGGTTGGCGATGATTTGAGGCCAGATAAGGAAGATGTAGTTTGCTAGGCCCTCACCCGAGGCTTGGGAACTCAAGCGCCCATATCTCCAAATGAAGTGCTTGGATGTTCCTTTTCTCACATGATCCTGCATTTAGGCCATCAAAATGAACAAACATTACTGGGTGGCCCACCCTCCTGATCCCCTATACAAACAAAATCTCGGCACTTTCTTCCACCCACCCTTAATAGAGAGTAAAATGAGGAAATGGAGACATGCTTGGATTGATCAACTGGAGACATCTGTTGCGTTGCTGACTTTCTCAAATGTCACGTGGAACAACACCAGAGATGTGACTGCAGTAGTGCCAAGTAGCAGTAGCGGCAGCTGTCGGCAGCAGTAGGCAAGGTGGCAGAAGGCATATTGGGTGACCTCGGGCAATCTTTATTTTCAACTCACACGCATGCAATGCAGGACACAGATACAAACACACAGAGATCAGCTTAAGATCATGGTGCACGACTATCTGCGTCTCAACACCGTGTTTTTGTATGTGTTCGGACCAATAGACTCTTCGGGTATCCAAATGACGAATGGCCCGAGCTCGCTCGCCACGCAATAGAGTTGTTGTCTGCCCCCCAGGGGGGGGCCCCCACCAGCCATCGTCATATCTGAGCGGGACCTTCAGACAGTAGGAAGGAGGTCATTACAGCCAAACGCATCGGTTTCACAGGTTAATGTGATCGTTTGACTTTCATCAAAGATGAATCAGGTCATGGATCTCTGATGATGTTTTGGCCCCAATTGCCGTGGTCACGGATTAATTGCTGGTTACTTCAATTCCTCTCCAATCAGAAATGGTCCTTTGAAAAACGTATTTTTAAACATGATCATTTCTTACTGCATTTTTATTCCATTTCCCAACAGTTCTTTTGATGGTTTGCTGTGAGGAGACTATAAGACCCAAGGCTTTCATGCAAAACCATATTCATTTACTCCTTCTTTAGAATTTTCACGATTGTCAATGGTTTTGGGGTCATGTATGACTCACAAATTTTTAACAGTGGCTGAGAAAGTCATATTATAATTTTTTGGGGTCATGTGGCTGTGGATACAGCACATAATCATGGTCTTTGGAACACGTAATGTGGCTTGCTAAGTGGAATTTATCCTTCAAAGATTTTTAACTGTGGCTGGGAAGTCATTTTTATAATTTTTTGGTACTGTGCTTTGAAATGGAGCAATACTTACAGGTCCTATTCTAAAAAATGTTGTTTCTAAGAGGGACATTTGTTCTTCAACAATTGTCAGAGTGGCTAATTGGGTCATTTTTGAATTTTGGGGATTTTGCTGTGACATGCAGCTATAACACAGGTCTATTCTAAAAAAATGTTGTTTTAACAGACATTTGTTCTTCACATGGTCAGAGTGCCTCAAGGGTGATGGTGTGTCAGAATCAGGAATTGGTAGGACACTGTTAATGGGACACATATTGCAAAATGGACTTGTTTTTGCAAGATCTTTAACTTAGCTATCAATCCTTTATCTGAGACATAAACACCCTTTAATACAATTAAAACAACGGAAACAAAAAGAATTGGTGGGATTCCAATCATGATTTTAAAAATCGATCGATAGTCGATAGTCGGCGCTATCGCTTAAGGTTTTTCGATAGGAGCATTCGATTATGCGCGATGACCATTTAAAGTCTATGGGAGGCAGCAACAAACCATCATTATTACTCCCAAAACAAGCTGGTGAAGCTGAATTCAACATCCACAACAGTCCAATGGATACATGCTACATCTTAGGGCAACACACTTAGGTTATAAAAGTCACAGAAAATAAAAAAAAGTCACCAGACCATTTCCTATTCCTGTCTTGTAAACAGCCTGACCCTTAAACCTTGCATTCAACCACAAATTAAAAGTGCAGAAGGCAGTCATGATCTTTGACATCATGTTCACTGATGGACATTGATATCCCTGTCCTGGAACACAGCTTGAGCCCCAAACTGAATGACCCTCACCATTTAAAAAGTGCGCAAAAAGAGTCTTTCAACCACATTTTTGTCTGAAATGGACATTGGACTATACTGTTCCTGGGCCACAGCTGAGCCCCTAAACCTGCAAGACCCCCACATTAAAAAAGTGCCGGAAAAAGGAGTCTTTCAACCACCATTTTGTTTCACTGGTCATTGACGATTCACTGTTGGGCCACAGCTGTAGCCCCAAACTGATGACCCCCAACATTTAAAAAGTGCCGGGAAAAGGAGTATTTCCAACCACCAATTTTTGTGAACTGGTCATCGACTATTCCTGTCTGTCCACAGCATAGCCCCAAACCTGCATGACCCCCACATTTAAAAAGTGACGGAAAAAAGGAGTCTTTCAAGCACCTTTTTGTCTTCACTGGACATTGACTATACTTGTCCTGGCCACAGCATGAGCCCCAAACCTGCATGACCGCCACATTTAAAAAGTGACGGAAAAAGGAGTCTTTCAACACCATTTTAGTTAACTGGACATTGACTATACCTAGTCCTGAGGCCACAGATGAGCCCCAAACCTGCATGACTCCCCACTTTAAAATTGCCGGAAGAAAAAAGGAGGTCTTACACAACCCACCATTTTAGTTCGAACTGGACATTGACTATACCTGTCCTGGGGCCACAGCATTGAGCCCCAAACCTGCATGACCCCCACATTTAAAAAGTGCCGGAAACAGGAGTCTTTCTTACACCATTTTAGTTGAACTGGACATTGACTATACCTGTCCTGGGCCACAGCATGAGCCCCAAACCTGCGTGACCCCAGATTTAAAAGTGACGGAAAAAGGAGTCTTAAACACCATTTTTAGTTGAACTGGACATTGACTTATACTGTCCTGGGCCACTGGCATGATCAGGGCCGGAGTATACAGTGGGTGCGGTGAAGCCCAGGCTGGTGTCCGTATCTATTAAAAACGCAGGTAAATGCCCTGATGACGCAGCAACGGAAAACTGTCGTGCTAAGCAGAGTGCGGAAGCGGAATTGTGAGTCACTCCAGCCGTTCCCTCTGTTCCTGTCAATACCTTGGGTAGCGCTTGACCCTGTATGAGTGTGGACCAATTGAGTTCACTTGGACAATACTGGTGGTGAACTCTCCTGTTACCCCAGGTCCCCTTTATCTTGGCATTCTTTTTCTCATTTTACTCATTCGCTGCTGGGAGGAATTGGTCTCTGTACTTTGTTTCTCTGTACCAGTGCTCCATACTCATGTCCTATGAATAAACTACATATGGTCAAGTTTTTCCTGTACCTCATTGTTACAATAGAGTATTTTTAACTGCTATTTTTGTACAATGCAAGTTTTTTAGTACTTTAATTCTAGAAAACACATTTTAAAATAGGATGGAATCCCACTTGTCTTTGTTTCTTTTTTTCATTGTATTTAAATGGGTTGTCTCAATAAGGGATTGTTTGCTATGTTAAAGATCTTGCAAAAACTTGTCATTATTTGCAATATGTGTCCATTAACAGTGTCCTACCTATTCCTGTTTTGACGAGCAGCACCATCAACCCCTTGAGCCACTCTGGACCATTGTGAAGAACAAGATGTCGGTTTAGAAAAAAACATTTTTTAGGAATAGGACCTGTGTTGTTGTATAGCTGCATGTCCACAGCCAAATTGCCCCAAAATTCAAAGCATGACCTCTTGAGAACTTTGGTCAATTGTGAGGAACAAATAGTCTGTTAGAGAACAACATTTTTTAGTATAGGGACCTGTAGTATAGCTGCATGTCACAGCAAAATGCCCCAAAAATTCAAAAGCATACCCTTGAAGCCACTCTTGGTCATATTGTGATGAACAAATGTCTGTTAGAAACTTCTTTTTTTTATTTTAGGACCTGTAGTATTGCTGCATTTTCAATGCTGCATGAACCCAAAAAATATAAAAATGCTTCTCAGCCACACTTGTTAAAAATTGTGAGGGAGGAAAATGCCATTTAGATAGCCACATTTCTGTTTACAAAGGACCATGATTTTTGCTGTTATCTCACAGCTAAATCGACCCCAAAAAAATTATAAATATGTACTTTCTCAAGTCACGATTAAAAATCGATGTGAGGGATAAATGCAATTATGAAGCCACTTTTTGTTCCAAAGGACCATAATCTATAGCTGTATCTCACAGCAACATCGACCCAAAAATTATAAATCATAGACTTCTCTGCCACTATTAAAATGGTGAGGGAAGAAAATGACCCATCTTAGATGTCACATTTCTGTTCCAATGGACACACATGATTATTCTGTATCTCTCAGCAAACAAGAACTCTCAAAACTACCATTTTGACAATGCGGGAAAAATTTAAGATTAAGTGTGTAAATGGTATCGGTGTTGTCATGGAAACCCTTTCTGTCTTTTACAGTCTCCTCACAGCAAAACCAGCCAAAATGAATCTGTTGGGGAAAAGAGATAAAAAATTCGCGTAAGAAAATGATCTATTTTAAAAAAAAAGTTTCAAGGGACCATTTCTGTTTGAAAAAGGGAATGTGGGAGTAGACTGGAAAATAATCGGTGAACTCGGCAATTGAGCCACAACATCATCAGAGATCCATGTCCTGATTCATCATTGATAAAGTCAAACGATCCACAATATCTGTGGAAAGCGGGATGCGTTTGTCTGTAATGACTCCTCAAGCTGTGTGAAAGGTTGCGCTCAGACATGAGCTGGCTGCTGGGCTGGACAACACCTTATGTCGTGATTGAGCCAGCTCGGGCCATTCGTCCTTTTTTGGATACCAAGAAGTCTATTGGGTCGGGAAACACATGCAAAAAAATCGGTCGTGATGACGCAGATAGTCGTGCTCACCATGCATATTTAGCTGAATCTTCTGTGTGTTGGATGTGTGCCCTGATTGCATTGCGTTGGTGAGTGGTAAACAAGATTGCCACGAAGGGTCACCCATTAGCGCTTATGCCCACCTTGCTGCTGATGGCCGCAACGCCTACTTTGGCACTTACTGCTGTCACGTTCGCTGATGTTGTTCCACAGTGACATTTGGTGAACGTGAAGACAGACGCAAACAGATGTCTCAGGTTGATCCAATCAGCAAGGTCTCCATTTCTGCATTTACTCTCTATTTGGGGGGTGGGTGGAAGGAAAGTGCTGATTATTGTTTTGTAACGGGATTCCAGGAGTGGTAGCGCCACAGGAAAACTGTTGTTCATTTGATGGCTATAAATGGAGGATCAATTATTGGAGGAAATGGAGCATAAGCAATCTTGTGAGAGATGGAGCCTGAATTTCCCAATGCCTCTGGGTCGTGGGGCACTTGCAACTGATCTTCCTATATTCCTCTCCTCCTCAAATTCGCGCCAACCTCTTTCAAGGCAGGGCCGTCGGTACACGGTGTATTAGGAAACCCTTCTCTCCTCTTTCCTCCTCCTCCTCCTCACGCTGCTCCCGGCACAGCTTCACACAGCCCTGGACTTGCCTGAGATGAGGCACCCTGAGAGACTCTGCAGCCACCTTGCACTAGCTTGGACCTCCGAACCACTGCCTAATGGAAGACCGATGAAATTGAGAAACTGTGGGCAGTGAGACTTGACGGAGAGAAAGGCATCCGTGTTCCACGAATCTGTGTCGTCTCCTCCTAGTCGTGCGGCGGACCCTGTTAGTTTCAGAGTGTTCCCACGATCGTTCCAGATACTAGATCAAAACCACAATGTCATGTGATGAAAGGGCATTGGTCGCTAGCTGACCATTTTGAGTGGCTTCTTCAAAATTGGCGAAGGATGGTCGCAGTGCTCTTTCACCTGCCTCCACTCTCGGTGGTCTTCAAGCACCCCCGGACGGTCCCGTACGCTGCTTGTCTGCGCCATGTGTCACTTTCGTTACAGCGCTAATGGCATTGCGCGGCTGCCACAATAGCTGGAGATGTGGAGGGGTGGATTCCAGCATGTTGCCAAGTCAACAAATGAGGACGGTTGCGGGGGAGGCCGAGTGAGCTGCAACGCGGCAGGGGACGAAAGCAGGGTTATGCGACGAGGGGAAGTGCGACTTCAGACCCTCGAGCTTCTTCAGAGGCAGTCCAGACCGGGTAGATCTTAGAAATTTTTGGTTGACAAGGTTACATGAATGTGCAAGGCAAGGGATGTGCTCCAGCTTACCGATTTTTTAAGGGCGGCAAGCAGTTTCGCCTTTATCGCAACCCCTGCCTGGCACAAGTTCTTGTCACCCAGCCAGCGCTCGGTCTCGTTGCTAGAAGCCGTCCACAGCTCATGACCTGTGTGTGGGACTGTCTCAAGGTCAGATTAATTTCAACTCGGGCCTGGTGTCTCTGGGCCGTGATTGCCACCAGAGGACCTGGGGGAATGAGACTGCTCATTCCCTGCGGTTTTGACAGAGCGTGTGCGCCGAGCTTCTGAGATCCACCGTTACCCCCAGAAGACATCCACCCAGCTCACCCAGTGAGCTGTCACAGAAGTATAGCAGGCCTTGGCCGTGGCTTTACTAGGTCCATGTGTCGGTGGTGAGATAGACTTTTCCGGACACAGGCTGCAGACAACGCGCTTGAAATTTTTGATGAACACGTGGCCTGGCCAGTGGCGAGTGGACGGCTTTTTGGTCAAAGAATGCCTGCTCGGCATTGTATTGGGGGCAAGCGAGGACCCTTGACGTGGCGGAAACATCTGTGTATCCACAGACGGAAAAGGCAAACATTTCCAAGGCCAAAGACCTGGCAATGCCGACATTCTGGCTTTTGGCTTTGGGATGGTTTGGGTTAAAGTGTTTCTTTGCTACCAAACTGGAAGACAGAAGCTGGATGCTAGAATGGCCGCTGCTTTCGGGGGCATGCAAGGTCGTCAAACTGGCGGAAATGGAGAAGGAGAAGGGGTAGGATGGGTCTTGGTGGTTCTGGTGGTACGATCGGGCGACGGTGGAGGCTGTAAGCGGGAGACTGATCCTGATCATGACTATGTAGACGTATGTGCTGCTGTGGAACGCTTCACGGTGGTGGCGGAGGAGGAGGAGGCGTAGGAAGTGACCAGGGCAGGGAATCATAGTGACAGTGGTTGGAGGCAAACCCACGGCGTCGGTCTACTATACTATGTGGCCGTTTTGGCATGTGTTCCCGCCATTTCAACTCATGCAATCGCTGCATGTGACTAGACATGTTGGTGGTGGTTAACCACTTAAGGTTCTTGCCTCCTTACTTATGCAGTTTAACGGCAAAGGCGGCATGATGACATCGCTGGGTGAAATCAGAGGCTTGCTTCCTAAATAGAATGGCCAATGCTTGAGAGGTCCTGGGACATTTTTGACGTGGCGATAAGCGAGGAGCGGGGGGTTTGCGTGACCGTGGTGGCGAGAATATAATCAGCGGACTTCTGCGACCGCCCTCTCCTTTTTGTGCGGGGACCGTATTGACATACCCCATCGTCTTCACTCGTCCACTGATGAAGCGCTCGCAAGCAAATCTGCGGAAAAGACCAGGATGGATCTGCAATTGTCGTCCTATCATCTCATCAAACACAGGTGGACTTGGTCGTCTGACTCTTTTCTGGCATACCAGAAGATGCGGGGCTACAAGAAGGGGCAACTGCAAGGCGTTGCGAACCGCCCGGATTTTGGCCGCGATTGACCGGCCTTCCTTCCACCTCCTCTGTGGCCATCAGTAATCTGGGCGTCAGAGCAGACTTAAATATCCTCTTGATCTTTTACATGCCTTTCTGACACCATAACCGCAATTTTTGTCATCAAAGAGGTCTTCAGAAAAAGGATTATCCACTCAGTGGTGGGTACACGATGTTGACATTTGGGCTGCTTCATGTTGGAAGATTGATGATGCTCGATGACGGGGAACATTTGTGGCGTTGACTGCGAGGACAGAGGAGGTTAAGACTGCTAAGAGGCAGGTTGCATTAACCACTGAATGGACAGATTGCCCGACGATGCTGTTACTTAGATTCACAGGGCCTGACCCAGCGATGAAGGCCTGACGGTCTGCAACTGACGATTCCGTGGCATGCGTGTTGTCGCACCAGCACTGGAAGGAGCACCTTCTATCGTACCTCTACCTCATGTGCTTACCCCCCGCTTTGCTCGCTTACCACCTCCTATTCGCTCCTATTGGCGTTCAGATATAATAAAAATTTGTGGGAAGGTTATGGAATAGTTTTGGAAAGTCTCTTTTTTTTAAATGTTTAAAAGACGGCAAAATATCAAGCTATTCTTCAAATCCTCTAATCAAATACAAAATTGCTTGGATTCAAATATTTTAACTGCAAGGTTTGTCTATCACACAAAATCTTGGTGATCCTGGGCAATAAGTCCAAAAAAAAAACAAACACGGATCTGTTATGTTTTTGGTATAAAATTTAATTAAGAAATGGGGAGGGAAGTTTATGTTCATTAAAAACTGGTATTTTTTTTTTTTGACCTTTCAATTCAACGGTGATTAGTATGGTGGGAGTGGGATATTGATTTTATGTTTCGTGATGGGTCTGTGGAGGGCGCGGGGGTGGGAGGTTGTGGGGCGTGCGGGGGTGGAAGGTTCGGTGTAGGGATGTGTGAGTTGCTGGGGGTGGGATTGCGTGTTGTTTGATTTTTTGCTTATTTTTTTTGTTTTCGATTAGTTGTGTTTTTATGATGTACGTTTGAAGTAGAAGACTTGAATTGCACATGGGTCCATTGATACAAAAACTCCAGAAAAAACGGTGCTGGGCGTGTCGCATAATTTAATAGGTCTATTAATTGTTTTTCTCGGTTCTCTGTTGCGTGTGGTAGTTTGTATTTGCTATTGTTGATGAATTTATTAATATTTAAATTTAATATATGTAAACTGGTTTAAAAATTATTTTTTGACCTTTTCAATTCGAAACACTCTGAGGTGTATGTTGTGAATAATATATTACATTTATATTTATTTTTTTGTATTAAGTTGTAATTAGTAAGCACACGGGACGGGAAACAATTAGGGGGGTAAACAGGAGGAAAATAATGATATGTTAATTAAATTTTTTTTAAGGAAGTTAAGGGGGGGGGAGGTGAAATAGGGGGAAAAAAAAAAAAAAAAAAAAAAGAATAGGAGGAATTAAAACAAAAAAATAATAACAAAAAAATCAAAATTGTAAATTAGAAAAAAAGAAGGAAAAAAGAAAAATAGAAAAAAAAAACAGAAAAAAAAAAAAAAATGATAAGAAAAACATACATATAAGGAAAAAGATGTAGAAAATAGGAAAAATGGATATAGAGTAACAATGTATGGATTTGAATTTTTGATTTTATATTACATTTGCTTTGGTTACACTCATTGTTTTTTTTCATGTGAAATGGGAATTGTAGTGGTTTAATATATTTTGTGAATTTCCATTAGTTTTTTAGCGCATAGTCCTGGGAAAGTAGGTCATATACTCGTACCATGAACAGAGTAGTGAAAAACCTATTGGCCTAAAAAGGACGTGGTGCCGACAATACGAAAAAAAAAAAATGGGGTTTTAAAAATAAAAAAAAAAAAAAAAAAAAAAAAAAAAAAAAATAATATAAAAAATATATAAATAAAAAATGATAAAAAAATAAAAATAAAAAAAAAAAAAAAAATAAAATAAAAAAAAAAAAAAATTAAATAATTATAATTAATAAAATTAAAAAAAAAAAATATAAAAAGAATACACGTAATTGTTTTGGTTCTTGGTAGGTTTGTGATTTTTAATCAATTTACTCCGGTATTTTGTTTTTTGCACCTCTTTCAATTTCATTGTGTGAGGAGGTGGGGGGGGGTGGGGAAGGTTTAGTTGAACGGTGTGTTTGTATGGGAAAGGGCTTGTATGGAGTGGGGGCGTTGAGCGGGGGGGGGATGGGCGGGGATGGGGCATGGGGGTGGGTGGGGAGGGATGAATGTGGGTGATTGGTGATTGTGGTGGAAAGCGAAGGAAGAATCTAAGTGGGGGGTTATGGTGATGGGGGGTTGGACAGGGGGAAATATAAGTCCACACTAATGGGTGAGTGTCTGAAGGGACAGGAAGTGTTGGTAATAGTTGATAGGGAGTGTGGGTGGGGGGGGGGTGTGTCGTTGATTTGTGGTTGAATAAAGATAAATGTGAATATCTTTAGGATAGGTGACTTGGCGGAAAGGTATTGTGGGGGTTGTGTATGGCGTGGCGGGAATTAGTGGGGGAGGGTGTATTTTGTAGGTTTTACTAGGATAAAAGTTTTTGATGTATTTAGAGGAGGCGTTTGGTTATAGTTAGTATATTTGTAGTTTTGGGGTTTTTTTAGTATGTGGGTTGATGATGCGTACCTTTAATTATAGCTGGCGGTGTTTTATTGTTGTAGGATTTATATTGAGAATAGTGTTAATTTTTGCTTTATTGTTGAGGTTGGAGCTAGCGTGACGTCCGCAAGTTGATTGGGGATTATAGCGGAATTGCCTGTGAACTTGATATGTTTTGTGCTTTTGATTTTGCTTTGTTGTGAGGGTTGTCTTAATGGGGTGGGTTTGGGGAGTTTAGGGAGTGGCCGGAGGTTGGGGTAAGAGCTTTGGTTATTGTAGCTTATGTTGTGTGTGTTGGCTTGTTTGTGCAGGGGTAGGGGAGTTTGTGGGGTAAAGGATTTTTGTTTAGTCTAGGGCGTGCTGGGGTAGGACTTACGGGTCGGGATTTGTTTATTCCTGTGCTTTGTGGATGGTTAGTTACGGATTTGTGGGTTTTGTAATGGTAGTGGTACGACAAGATTTTTGTTTGGGTTTTGTGGTGATAGTACGTGAGATGCTCTGTGATTTGTGGTGAGTTTTTTATTTTATCTGTCTGCTCTCGGGTTTTATTTTTTTTTTTTTTGTTTTATTGGGTAGTGACGATAGATATTAAACCACTTAGAAGGACAAAGCATGGCAATATAAATATTTAATGGACAATCATAATTATCGAAGACAGGATTTTTGTGAAGAAAAAAAAATGGAAAAATCAATTTGTTATAGAATTTTCAAAAGAAATAGACTAGATAGGGATAGAAAAAAATAATTATTTTTGATGCTAGTCTTCGTCTTTTATAAGCAGAGAAACAATAAAATAAGGGGACGTCATATTTTTTTGATCTGTAAAAATGAATTTGCAGTATATTTTCGAAAGATAAGTAGGGGGATAAGAAGAGAACTGATTTTTTGCTGAGGAAAATACGTTGATAAGAGAAGTTGAAGTTAGCAGGGGGTTTTTTTTTTGTTTTTTTATTTTTTTTATTTTTATTTTTGTTTTTTTATTCTTTTCTAATTATTTGTTAGGAGGCTTGGGGTGGGGGATAAGGGTGGGCGGTGGGGGAAGGGGGGGGCAGGAAGGCAATAGGGGGTGTGTAGAGGGGCGGGTGAATTTTCTCATATGTTATTCGTAGTGTGCTGCACGACGGAACTGTAGGGATCATTGGGAATGCCCTTGAAAAGAGAGTATGTAGTGAAAGGTCGTGGCATGGTGGAATATATGATGTTGGTATGTCTATAGAGGGCTTTTGAAGTGCGGGCTGCGCCAAAATAATCTATTTGAATAGTGGTGCTAATAAAAAATAAATAAAGGGAAATAGCAAAGGAAAAATAAAAAATAAAAAAAAAATAAAAAATTAATGATTTAAAAAGAAAATAAAAAAAAATAAAAAAAAAGAGTACTAAAAAAAAAAATAAAAAAAAACATAAAAAAACAAAAAATTAAAAAAAAACATAACAGACACCAGCAAACTGTATTTGTTTGGATTATAATTTATAGAAATAAATAGAAAATATAAATATTTAAAACATGTTTTATTAGTTTGCAAAAAACCTTATCCATTGGTGTACATTACCTATGTTGTACGAAGGTATGTAGCAGTATGTGGGAAATAAGGTATGCTGTTTTGATTATTCATTATTAAAAGGGGAGATGTTCACGTAATAGAAGAGGAAGGGAGATAGATGAACGAGATAGAAGAGAAGGAAGGATGTGTCGGAATCGCTGCGTCAATGAACAGTCTGCTGGGTGCGGCAACAAAAAGTAAAAAAAAACAAACACGTAACTGTTATGTTTTATGATATAAATAAACATTGGTATTTTTTGCACCTCTTATTTTTCTATTTTTCACCCTGTGATTTCAGGCAACCTGTTGTGGGTATGTGTGAAATATTAGAATTGCTGTTGTGGTTTTTTTTATTTTTATTTGCTTGTTTTAAGATGTTACGTTAGATGCTGCCTGCGTCAATGAACACAGTGCTGGGTGCGCAAACCAATAATAAAATCTAAAAACGTAACTGTTATGGTTTGACTCTACTATAATAACGGTATTTTTTGCCACTTTTCAATTCAAACTCGTGGTGGATAAAATTTATGGGATAAATTTATATATAGGATTGGCGGATATAGAGATATTCTTATACATATGGCGGTGGATTTATAAGAAATATATATTTTTAATAATAATCATATAAAAAAATTTTACCTATTATAGAATTGATTGGTGTTTTTTTTTTTTGTTTTTTTAGATTTTTTCTTTTTTTTACGTAGAAGGTAGAGGAAGAGAGAAGAAGAGAAGGTAGAAGGAACACGTAGGGAAGAGAAGGGAAGGGAGAAGTTAAATGCTGCTGCGTGTCAATGTAAATTGGAAACAGTATGGTGTGCGCAAAAAAGTACCAAAAAAAACATGTGATCTGTTATGTTTTTGATATTTAATAATCGAGTTATTTTTTGCACTTTCAATTTCACCTGTGGTGGGAATATAGATTGTGTTTTAAGTTTTACGTTAGGAATGCTGCGTCATGAACGTTACCTGGAGTGCGCAAAAGGAAAAAGTCATAAAACCACGTAAACTGTTATGTTTTGATATAATAAACGGTTTTTTTTGCACTTTCATTTCTACTGTGGTTGAATATAAAATTGCTGATGTCTTTTAGATTTACGTAGATGCAGCGTTCAAGAGAACAGGCTGGGTGAGCAAAACGTCAAAAAACCAGTAAACTTGTTATGTATTGATATATTAAACTGTATCTTCTTGCACATTTTCAATTCACCTGTGGTAAATATAGAATTGATGTTTCTAGATTTACGTAGATGCTGCGTCATGAACAGTGCTGGGTGCGCACATAAGTCAAAAAAAACACTTAATGTTATGTTTTGTTATAATTAAACTGTATCTTTTTGCACCGTTCAATTCACTGTTGGTTGAATATCGAATTGCTGTTTTAAGATTTACGTAAGATGCTGCGTCAATGAACAGTGCTGGTTGCGAAACAGTCAAAAACACGTAACTGTTATGTTTTGATATAATAACGGTAATTTTTTGCACCTTTCAATTCACCTTTGGTGAATATTAGATGTTGCTGTTTTAGATTTACGGCTAGACTGCTGCGTCATATGAACAGTGCTGGGTGCGCAAAGTCAAAAAACAAGTAACTTGTTATGTTTGAATAATAAACAGATTTTTTTGCACTTTCTAATTGAACCTTTGCCGAGAATTTACTAGGGTAGATTTGCTTTAAATTCTCTAGCCAATACATAAAATGTTCAAATCCCTAATTTTAACTTAAATTGGAAGGATCACGCCTATTAGTTAGAGGTTTCTCTGTGCAGAAAATAGACTAACTAAATTTCGCTGGAGCTGTTTGGCCACAGGCAGAACGCAGGTATTTCCTTTGCGAAGCTGAGCAGACACTGAGCTGAAAAGGAAACGCTGTTCTATGTAAACGAGGTCATGTGATTTTTCCCAGCCAATCGCAACCATACACATATCCCCAGTCATGAAGTCGCACAACATCTCACCCTGCTCGTATTCTGTATTCTCATTCTGCTGGCCGCCAAATTACAGGAAGCGCCGAAAAGCCGCGATCTTAATAGATGATGGCTCAGTTTTAACTTTAATTATAGCATGATCTTGGTGAAATTTCGATCACCATAAAAATCCTTGCCGATTTCAAATTTGTCGATAAAACATCGTCAACACTAATAGTTAAGCGTTCACTGAGTTCGGCAGCCTCTTGGCCCGGCCTGGGGGACTCCACTCTCGCTCTGGGATCGCGTTTGGTAAACGGAAAGCAGGTTTTATTCATTAAATCTGTGTCTCTGCCAGCTTTGTTCTTCAATACAGTGGAAATATACCAGATCTAAAATAAATCATAGTCGTCAGCACCTAACTAAACGTACAGAGAGTCCCTCTCTAGCAGTGGTTGGGGTCTATACCAGCCCAAAAACATTGTACTCACACAGTATAGTATAGTCCTTGGGCCCCACCCCCACCACCCGCACTCCCCGGGGCCCACCCGGCCAGCCCCCCCTGCCTTCTCTCAAGGCTAGGGGAAAGCACCCAGAGGGGGGGGAATACAACTTCCTAAACAAGGCTGCACGCGTCCTCATGACTAGGGAGCACACTCCCCTTTGTTACAACTGAAACCAGGATATTTAACAGGCCTTGGGTTGGACAAGCAGTGAGAAATACTCTCTTCATTACCACCTGAGTAATTAACACTCTGGTGTCCCCTTGCCAGATGTTGGCCTTCCTCACTGACAGCAGCAAGTTGGGAAACCCAACTTGGAACTCAGCTGCTGCAGAACATCTAGTGGAGGAGCGAAAGTGCGAATTTTTCTTCTAGTCGCACCGCCACTTATATATATATAAGGAAAAAAAAGAGGGGCACAGATCGGTGACGTACCGTTTGGGTAGAACGTTACAGTTCGAGTATTTGATCTACTCACCAATTTGAGTTGTGCTTTTAGTTTAGAGGCACAACTTCTTCATATTAACATACAGGGCTTTTACTGTGCCGTAGCCCATTGGATACGGCATGCCGCTGTTCGTGTGAGCTGTGGATCCTGCCAGGCAGACAGTAGAGGAACAAAGAAGATGGTGGAACCGGCGCACGAGTATATCAGGAATGCCAATGATTGCCAGGCAGGAAGTTAAGAAAAAAATTCTTTTATTATTCTAAAAAAGGCTAGGGCATAACCTCAGCCAATCCTAAAAACAATTTAAAAACAAGTAAAACCGACGCGTTTGTGTTTATTAAACGCTTCCTACGGGTATATATGATCCTACTACAACTTGTTCAAACATTATAAGGTACAGAGTGCAGATAACAGGTTGAGTGAAGCTCAATTCAAGCTAACAAAGAGTATAATTATGGTGTATTCAGTTGTCACGTTCAAAAACAGTTAGATCACAAGACAGGTAGGGATGAAGCAGGGTGAAACAAGTCCTAAAATGCGATATATTTGTTACTTTCAAAGGGTTCATCATGATGTATTCCTTTTTGTTTCTATGATTAATTATATTTGGTTCTCTTTCTTTTTTTTTTAGTTCATTTTGTTGTATGTTATCTCTTAAGTTCTGAATCAGGCATTACTATGGTTTTAAACAGTAATTTGCAATTTTTTTTTTGTTTGCATACATTTAATTTTTCATTTGTTGAAAAATTAAATGTATGCTCATTGAAAGCAAAGTGGCTTAGGTGAATGTCAACTAGCTGCTTGTCTCAGACACCTGAGTAGCAGAATGGGTTCCAAAACCTATGAGTTCCTGGAATCAAGTTATCAAACATGCAGTGTACATGAGGTTAAAACACAGCACACAACACACATAAATAAAAAAAAAAGTACTTCGATTTCAACCACTTGTAAACCACATATATGAAATCCAAACTTTTTGCTTAAAGATAAATACAAGAACTCACGTAGGATATGTTTTAGTTCGTTAATAATCTGGGATGCTCGGAAAGTTAATTATTGTCATCAAAATCCATGTGTGCAGAAAATAGAGCAGAAATGAGGCACTCACCAGACTTTAAAACTGGCTTAGAACCCAGAAGAAACACAGCAAGCAAGAAACGGATGTTGCCCAAGATGTTTGTATGTACTATGCTGCTTATTTTTAAACTAAGGGAATAAGGAAGAAGTGTTAGTTTAATGAGCTCCACACTTTTACTTTCTTCTGCAAATATATATACAAAATTCACATCTGTGACAAAAAACTCCTCCTTCCTGGAATCATATCAGGAGTTTCTGCATCCATTGAAAGCTATTCTTGCTGTCCAGCAAACACTGTGAGTCAGCTGAGTTATTCTTTGTGCCATACATCCTCCACATCTGGTGAGCACATGTCTCTTCAGGGCCATCCCATCCTGTCTATTTCCTAAGGAGCAACTCTCTGCCTCTTTTTTTTCCAGAAGCTGTCATTTTTTTCCTCCTTTTTCATTTTAAACAAAAAAACGAAGAACTAAATGCTCCAAGAAATATTTAGCAAGGTCTGGGTTAAAGACAACAGTAGTATAGTTTGCATGGACTAAACAAGCCTAATCCAATTACGATAGTATACTGTAGTATTGATCAAGAAAAAGTAATCTCCACCTTCTCCCATGCGGTAGAAGCCAATCTTCATCTTAGGGAAAAATTAATGTATATTAATTCTAACTCCAGAATGCATCAGGCCACGTTTTCACTCCTTCAGTGAGTTCATGATGGCAACTTCACCTGAAAGAGAGTTCTATAATCTTACTGCTCTTTTAGTAAAGAATCTCATTTTATGTTGTAGAAATCTCCTTTTCTCTACACATAGAGGATGTGTAGTCCTAGGCACAAATAAATCATTGGAGAGTTCTCTGTATTAACCCTTAATTTATATATAGTTACTAGGTTACCAATTTTTCTAAACTATTGATAACCTTTCTTAGTACTGTAGTCCATCCATGATGTTTATTACTTGACCACCTCTGAGTCCGCTCAAGTTTTGCTCAATAGTCCATGTGCAATCTGACTGGTGATTTCTACAGTTATAGTTCTATGTACTCATTACTAGCATCTTTTGTTCTTTTTTAAAATACCCCTTGATCTGATTTACTAGCAATGTAGCAATTCCAGTGTCACTGGTAACATAGTAGATAAGGTAGGAAAAAGAAACAAGTCAAGCAAGTCCTACCTATAACTCTAAAGTGTTGATCCAGAGGAAGGCAAAAACCCCTATGAGGTGGATGGCAATTTTTCCGTACAAGAGGAACATTTTTTTACAATTCCAGAATAATTCCTGGATCAACATCCTATCTCCAGAATTTATTAACCATAACCAGTGATATTATATTTTCCAAGAAAGGCATCTAAGCCCTTTTTCAACCTGGTCAATAAATCCAACTTCACAATCTCTTGTGGCAGCGAGTTCCATAGTCTCATAGCTCTTATAGTAAAGAATCCCTATCTGTGATGATGGTAAAACTTTTTACCTGTAGATGTAGCAGATGCCTTCCTGATCAACCACAGTAATGAAAGAGTGTAATAGGTGTCCCTAACACAACCTATACATCAATTTTTTCATATATTTTTTGCACAGTTTGTTTTAATAATTTTCTTATAAAAAGAAACTAAGAACAAAGAGCGACATGTCAGAAAAGAGGCATCTCCACGCCAGTTTTAAGGCACATTAAATGAGTGTATATCTTGCATGGCATATTTGAGGCGTCTAATTTAACACATTCAAATGTGTCATGTCTGGCATATAATGCACCCAGTTTTGGGGTCCTACAGTTCATTTAAATAGATAATAGGGCTTCAACATTTTTTTGCCACAAAAGACACCAAAAAAAGTGGCGCAACCCTAATGGGACATGTCTCGCAAAATGTCCTGAAAAAACGTGAAGTCAGGCATGAATTACTGATCAATAATGAAGATGTCCTATTAAGCCTACTGGAAACACAGACTGGAAAAATATTTCATCAAACAAACCTAAACTAAAAATTTAAACTGCACATATTTTTACAGTTTTTTTTTTTTTTTTAATAATACAAAAAAGAAATGAATGCTTAAAAAACAAACAAACAAAAAAAAAATAATGTTGCAAGGTCTGGATTAAAAATCCACTATAGTCAAGTTACTAGTCAGCCACAGGCAGGCTTGGAGTGGCCCACAGGTGAGTAGGGAAATCCATGGTGGGCCTTTGAGCATGGTAGGGCCCTAGACTGCTTTCCAGGGAGAATTGCAGGGAAAAAAGAGGCAGAATGGAAGACACAGAGTGTAAGGGTCATATGGTATGTTGCGAGTAATGTAAGTAGCTTGTAGGGTAGCTGCTAAAAATGAGCTTCACCGGTGGGGCCCCAAGAATCAACTTCACTGGTGGGACCCAGGCACCTCAGTCCAACACTGGCCACAGGCATGGAATACAGGTCACAGGAGAAGATCAATAAGTCCAAAAGACAAAAAAGTGGACAGGGTTTAATCATGCAACTGAGCAGCTTTAAGGAAAAATAAAGTGCATAGGGGTTATCAATGAATCACTGAGAGAGAGGACAATGGCAGGAAGGATAAGGCTTTTCCCCCAAAAAAGACTCAGTTGTCACTACTTTACAGCCACTCTTCTCCATCTCTACAACCACAATAAGGCAGGCAGAGTGGAACAGCCAGTAAAATGGTTAGCTACAAAGTTGTAATTGGTCACACCAGGGAGACCAATCATACTGATCACTGAGGGACTGCTGTGATAAGTCTCTTGAAGAAGAGTATCGATCGACTGCTCTCCATTCAATACTTTTTTCTCTGCTTAGCTGTATTATATACAAGACAGAAATGCCAATACTTGTAGTGGAAAATGTGATTGGCCAGTCAGCTATGATTGATTGCAGCAAACACAGATGAAGATTCTTTGTAACAGGTTCCTCAGGAATGGGCAAGGAGGCTGCTGTCGAGGATGGCAGCCATCATTGCTCTCCTTCTCTGATTTTAGAAATAGTTACCTGGTAAAGTGACACAATAATAGCATTATAGTTCACGTTAATAGCCTCCTGCCCATGATTTAATAGTACACCATACGGCAGGAAGGTCATTTTATCATATATGTGATTTACTACTAATTAAACAATCTTGGTAAGCAAGCTTTTTAAGGGGTTGTACACAAAGCAAAATTGCAGCAAAGTAATATAGTTTGTTGCACTTAGTGAACTAATACTTATGACTTATATAGTGAGAGTTATGTCATGTGTCATGATTTAAAGCACATTTCTGATATCTGTTTATTTTCTTAATTCACTGCAGATAAATCTCCAAGTTTTAACTTGGAAGAAAAAAATCCCCAATCCTCTTCAGCATCAGAAATGCTGACACAATCTTTTTCATATGTTGATTTGCAGTGTTCAGCTTTGAACACAAGAGGGCAATATTGAATAATGTAAGTTTATTTAGATTTCATTCTATAATGCTTACTTATTAATGGAAATAAAGTAATTCTGAGGAAAACAAATAAACAAAAGACAATTATTGACATTTGAAAGGTGTATAGATCAAAAAGAAACACAGCTAAACCAAAAATATTAAGAGAATTTGTCAGATTTACAATCAAATGAATCCATGTTTTCTTGCTTAAATCACTAAAATATGCAGAATAAATAGAAAATAAATAGAAAAATATGACTTTTTAAATATAGAATCATATGAACTTCATTTTGATTAGATTAATTTAATTGAATTTATACCATTAAAAAATGTGTTAAATAACATTAACCACAGATACATGGTTAAAAAAAGGAAAAAAAAAAACAATACATTCATTAAATAACATAAAGGAATCACAATGTTACATAAGAAAAAGGTTTCCTGAAACAATATTGCAGTTCTATTACAGATATTTCATCAGAGTGACTCATGGGGTTTGTTATCGGATTAACTAGAACATTCATGTGAGTAATTAGTTTCCATTGTAAGTATGTTACACGTAAAGGTATAAACTGGGCCTTGCAAATTTTCTGGTGTGATTTGCACCAATAAAACCTATTGCCCCTGTCCCATATATTTGTATAAGGTCTTTCCCCCCAAACTGGCGCACGTCCCACACCCTTGACAGTTTTGTATGTGCCCATTCTTAATTCTTGCACCACATTGTTAAGATTAGACACATTTATGAATGTGTCTCTGCAGAAGGTGGTGCACAAATGTTATAGTAATCCATGGCAATTTCAAACCAAACAAATTTTGGTACGTTTGTGTCTCACAGAGGGACACAGTTATAAAGTGCTGTGAGACATGTGGCCCATAGCAAACGTGTATGTCATTACAATGTATTAGTCACCTAGGGAAACCTGTTTGAAAACTTTCTAGGTGTAAGACTTTCTTAGTTGCCCATAGCAACCAATCAGAGCTCCCCTTTCACTTCATAGAGTGCTCTAAATAATAAGGAAAGGGGAGCTCTGACTGGGTGCTATGGGAAACAAAGAAAATCTTAGACCTAGACAGTTTTCATACATTATGCCCATAGTGTTTACTGCAACACAAGTCTGGGACTAACCTTAAAAGGGTTTTCTCAAAACAATAATTAGCTTCTAATATGTAGGCAAAGGTAAATGAAGATTATTACCAAATACATTGCTGTTATGATTTTGCTTTGTTCAAGAGATAAAAAAGATGTTATCTACTGCTAGTGTACACAAGTTTCTCTTGATTATCAACCACCTCTCTTTGCTTTCTTATTTGATTGATCCACAAGCTATCATCCAACCATGGTGAGTCACTCTCTGCTAAGTATTATCTTAAGCAAAGGAGCTTGTTTATTTAAGTTAATGACAAGCTTTAACCCTTAGAGCTCTGTAGCTTCATGCAGTATAGATTAAAAACCTCCAGTATTCCAGCAACTCAGTAGCAGAGCTGATATGTCAATCACTGCTGTAGAACCACCCACAGCCTAACCAAGAAGTGTGATTCTGAAGCTGGCTATGGCTTTGTGTAATAGCTTAGTAAGACAACCCTCTTAAGTGTGAGATCCAGACTGCTGGGCATTTTTTTATACTGGTGACTTGCTGTAGTTTAAGGAAGGTCAAAAACTACTCAATGTCCTCTCCACCCCTGTAATGACCTAACCTATTTTTAACTTCTCATTAAAGGGGTTGTCTCACTACAAGGATTGCTTTTATATCTTAAAGAATCTTGAAAAAGACAATGTCATTTGTAATTATGTGTCCATAACGTATCTACTATTTCCTAGATATCCCCTCTTGTATGTGGCTGCATCAGCTCTCAGGTCGCTATAGGCTATCAGATGTCCAGTATTCCTGATCGGTGCAGCACTGGTTGCTATAGCTACAGACTGGCTTCTACTGCAGCCTAGTGGAAGCCAGTAAACACGCCCCTGAATTCAATGTGAAAGCATGAAAACAGGACTGAGGTGAGATGAATCAATGTAGTGAGACAACCCCTTTAAAGACTTTTAGGGGCCTGTGTGTTAGATACCCCCAAAAATGACCACATCTAAGAAACTAGACCCTTTAAAGTATTTAAAAAAGCATTCTAGGAAGGTTTGTTTACCCTTTAGTATATTTTACAGAATTTAAGTAAAGGGGGGTCAAATTTCCAAATTTCACCTTTTTTTTGAGATTTTAATTTGTATTCTGTATTCATGGAAACACTGGTAGATGTATCAGGTAATTTCACTCAACATCAATTCCCCAGATTCACCTTCTTTTCTCATGCCGTTTTGAGAAGTTTTTCTGGATATGTGGCCCTGGCTCTAAAGCCCAGAATGGAGGAGCACCTACTGGAGACTCTGGGGTCTCTTTTCATTACGATTATATTTAGGGCCATTATCAGTTCGCTGATGCACTAAAGGCTAAAAACGTAGTAAGACACTTAGACGGACACCCCATGTTGCGAAACTACACCCCTTAATGAATATATTCAGATGTGTAGTGAGAATATCGACCCCAAAGGTGTATCACAAATGTTTTAGAGTTAGGTGTAAAAAATGAAAAAAAATTATATATCTTTCTATAATCTGCACTTTAGCTGAAACTGTTTAATTTTTCCAAGGAATCTGGAAAACCCCCAACCATCCCACCAGCAAAAAGCATGCCAAATTGTGTTATGCAATTTCTTCCATGTTAGGCAATACCCTAGATGTGGGTGTAAACTGCTGTTTGGAGGCATGACAGGGCGTACAAGGGAGGGGCGCTATTTGGATTTTGGTGGGTGCCATGTCGCATTTGCAAAGCCCCCAAAGGACCAGAACAGCTGAAACCTTCCAGAAGTTCCCCCTTTGGATTCAACAACACTGATGGATCTCATCTAAGGGTGCACAGTATTATGCATTTTGGGTGCACAAGTGTTCCATAGTTTTTTTAGTGCTGGGCCATGAAAATGGGAGGAAAAAAATGCAGTTCCGCCATGTTCTTTGGGCTTCATTTTTTCATTGTTCGCCGTATGGGATAATTGACAAGATAACTTTAGTATGTGGTTCGGTACAATTGCAATTTCATATAGTTTTTTTTATGTTTTATTACTTTTTTATGTTGTCATAGTCTGACAGCCATAACTTTTTTATTTTTCTGTTTGTGGAGCTGATTATGGGCTTCATTTTTGCAGGATCAGTTGATGTTTTTATTGGTACTATTATGGGGTGCATATGACGCTTTTAACACTTTTCATTAAGGTTTTTGTGAGGCATTTTGAACAAATTACAGAAATCCTGTTAATTTTACTCTGTGGGTCGAGACGATTACGACAATACATGGTTTATATAGTTTTTTATGTGGAAGTACATTTTTTTGTATGTTTTTATTGTATTATACAATATTTATGAATCCCTGTCTTCTGGTAGCCATGACTTTTTTTATTTTTCCGTATACAGAGCTGTATAAGGACTTTTTTTTGCGGGATGAACTGACGTTCCAATTGGCACCACTTTGTGTTGATATGAGTTTCTGATCACTTTTTATTCTATTTTATGTGCCGCAGGATGACTTTTTTTTACGGCGTTCAACGTATGGGTTAATTATTTTTTTTTCACTGTCAAAATAGTCTCCAAGACCTATCGGGGTACTAAACACAATCCCAGAATGAAGGAAAAAACCCCATAAAAACTACAATTTTTATTAAATTCCTTAAATTAAATTCACTAACACCTATTGATTGATATAACATTATTAGTTTAAGACATAACGATAATTAAACATAGGGCAGTACAGTGAAGTGAGACTAATAGTACGATAAAATTAAGACCCAAATACGGTTCCAACGCATCCTAAATCACAAGGAAAAAAAATATATATCCAATTTACTATCCCTGTACCAGCTATCCCTGCCCTTATGGATAATACTCTATGGGGTAATTCGTCCTTGTGAGGACGGGCCCCTACCAGAGTAATAATAACCTGGTGGTCCCTTCTTATTTCCTATTCCGGGGCAAAAAAGTCAATCAAATACTTATCTGGTTCCCTGTTGGTAAGATAAGTCCCATCATGGGCCAGAAAAATCTCCCAAGCGTTTCCCTCCAATACAGGTTCATCAGGGAGCTTGATATGATATGCTGTAATGTGTTGCGCCACGATGTTGGAGCGTCCTGATAAGTAAGGCAAGACATCCTGAATACACCCTTCACTTTACGTGCCAGCATAAATAACCTATTTCCTGTCGTTGTAACCAATAGGGCCATGCGGACATCATCCGGCGTCTCGATGTACACAATTGCCGCATGCGCAATCAACATCATTCGGTGCTCCATATGTTGTAGCAGACAACGTAAATAAAACAAAGGCATCACTCTATCAATTGTCCAACATTACAGGTACGTAGCGCACTAACATTGCATCCTAACCATTCAGAGGGATACCATAATGGTCAAGTGCGGAGCCGCGATCCTACGGAGGTTCCGTGTCCTGAACCATATTACCATCCGGAACAAACCTCCTACCATCCACACTGGCTCCGGTATTCCATTAATGAAGTGCGCTTGCGCATATACACTATTAGCGCACTAGTAATGTATAACTCCGCCCGCAAACCCATAGCAATGCACCTCTTCATAGATATAAAGCGGAAAAATTTATCAGCGGTGCGGTTTAAATAGCAAAGCTCTTACAAATATACAAATGATTTTAAAAAATAAAGCACTCAGTTAACGATCGCTGTAATGAGGAAACACAGGTAAGTATAGAAGAAAAGGCAAGCATCAAAACAATAGAGAATATAAATCAAAGGGAATTAAAGAAAATTACAATAGATGTATACCTTATATTGCATATATTTGATAAAATTTGGGAGTAAAGACCTAAATCAGGCCAATATCTTCCATTCGCTTATGACAATAATAGAGTACTCAACCGCAAATAAGGCAAAAAGTTTTACAAAAAGCATACCAAATTGTAATGACTCATTTAAATCCTTTGGATTTCGGGATTTTAGTCTGAAAATCCATTGTGCTTCCTTTCTCAGGATTTTCTGATCCAAATTTCCCTTTTCTAGGCGAAGGAAGTACAATCTCTATAACAAAATTTCAAACATGTCGAATCACCATTGTGTGTGTCCCCTATGCGTGCGAGCAATCGCTGTATACCTTCTGTGCCGTATAACACCTAGATGGTCTCTATCCTGCGACGTAATTGGCGAACTGTTTTGCCAACATAATAACGATCACAGGACATATGCTAGGTACACTAGCCCTCCGATTTGCAATTGAAAAAAATCTCTTAGGGAAATACTTCCTTACCATCTGATCACAGAATGATTTGGTTTGTTGTATATACGGACAAGCCACACAATTTATACCACATCTGAAACATGCCTTTAGGGGAAGTCTTTCCAGCATGTACCGTCCTTCTAGGGCGATCATAATGATATGAAACCAATCTGTCCCGCCAGGGACCTACCAAGTCGGTATGTTAGTTGTGGTTTCTGGGTAATAACATCGAGAGATCAATATATGTCTGCAAAATACCCAGTATTTCTCCAATATTTCCTCATTCTCATTAGACTTTATCAAATGTGGTAATAATCCTTGCTATTTTCTGATCTTTCTCATCTTTTACTTTTGGGACCAATAGGTCCGGATCTTTCCATTCTTTAGGCATACTCAAATGCTTCTGACCTTACTTCAAATTGGGATACCCACGAGATGAGAATCGCTGATCCAAATTCACGTGCTTGTCTAAAAAATCATTCTTATGTGAGCAGTTTCGCTTCACTCTAGAAACTGCCCTCTTGGTTATAACCCTTCTTCAGTGCAAATTGGGTGATGGCTTATGACCAATGGAGCAAAAACTATTGTGTGGCCGTTGGGTTTCCTAAAGATACGAGTACTCAAGGTCCCATTATAGGTTCTCTCGAATCTCAACATCCAGAAAAGTCAGTTTGTCTGTATCCAACTCACTAGGTGAATTTTTAAACCATCTCATTATATTAAGAGTCGAGAAAAATTGATCAAAGGTGTTTTTTTTTCCTGGGGCAGTTCCACAGAATGAAAACTATCCATCTATGAACGACCAGAACAGATCCTCGATGTACATTCTATTTTCTCATCACAGAAAACCAATCTTCCTCCCACAGCCAGGTAGAGATAGCATATGTGGGAGCACACGGGCTCCCCATAAGCAGTCCCCTGAGCTGGTGGAAGATCCTTGAGTCAAACAGGAAGTAGTTGCTGTTTTAAGATGAAAATCCAATAAACGCAGTACAAACACACCCCTCTCCCTGTTTGTTGTACCCCCACATACTACAGTAATACTCAACAGCCAACAAACCCCATTTATGTGGTATGCAGCTATTTAGCTCTCAACATCATGATGCAGAATGGTTTCAGTATCCACAGAGATTCCATCCAGTTTCATCAGTAAGTCTGAGGTATCATGTTTGAAATTTTTGGTTATAGAGATTGTACGTCCTTCGCCTAGAAAAGGGGGAATTGGATCAGAAAATCCTGAGAAAGGAAGACAATGGATTTGTTCAGACTAAAAATCGTAAAAATCCAAAGGGATTAAATAGTCATACAATTTGGATATGCTTTTTGTGTGTAAAGCTTTTTGCCTTGATTTGCTGGTTGATTACTCTATTATAGGTCATAAGCGGAATGGAGATATTGGGCCTGAGTTAGGTCTATACTCCAGATTTATCAAATTTTATCAATATAAGGGATTACATCTATGTTAATTTCTTTATTCCTTTGATTTATATTTTCCTCTATTGTTTTTTCGAGCTTGCTTTTACACCTTACCTGTGTTTTCATTACATGCCGATCGTTAACTGAGTGCTTTATTTTTTGAATAATCTGTTAGTATATGTTGTAGGCATTTCGCTATATTTTACAAACGCTACCCTGATCAATTTTCTTATATCTTGAAGAGGGCATTGCTATGGTTTGCGGGCGGAGTTTTATACATTTATAGTGCGCTAATTGTGATATGCGCATGCGCTCTTCATTTATTGGAATACCGGGAGCAGTGTGGAAGGTAGAAGGTTGTTCCGGGATGGTAATATGGTTCAGGGACCGGAACTCAGTAGATGCGCGGGTGCGCACGTGACCATTATGGTATCCTTCTGAATTTTAGGGATTCAAATGTGTAGTGCGCATACGTTCCTGTAAATAGTGTGGACATAGATAGAGTGATGCGCATTTGTTTTATACGTTGTCCTAGCTACAAACATAGGGCACGGAAGTGATGTATGATTGCGCGTGATGCGCAATGTGTACATCGAGACGCCGGATGATGCGTAAGCATTGGCGCTAAGGTTACCAACACAGGAAATAGGTAGTTTTTTGCTGGCACGTTAATAGGAGGGTGTATTTAAGGAGGTCTTGGCCTTTACTTATAGGACGCTCCAACACTCGTGGTCAAGCGCAACAACTCATCTTTACAGATATACATATCAAGCTCCCCTGTATGAACTTATTGAGAGGGGGAATAGCCGTTTTGGGAGGATTTTTCTGGCCATGATGGGGAATTATATTTACCTCTGGGGAAAACAGATAAGTATTTGATGACCTTTTTTGCCTCCGGGATAAAAGAAGAAGGAGGACCACCCAGGGTTAGTAGTCCTTGGTAGGCGGGCCGTCCTATCAGGGAGACGATGACCCCATATGTACTATCATAATTAACATGGGACAGGTATACGGGCTGGTTACATAAGGGATAGTAAATGGATATATAGTTTTTTCTTGTGATTAGGGTTGCGTTGGGAGTTATCAGTGGGTTCCTTACTTTAAAGTACTAATAGTCTTAACCTGTACTGCCTCTATGTGTAATTATCGTTATGTCTGTATCTATTAATGTTAGTATCAAAACAATAGGGTTTTGTGAATTTATTTTAAGGAATTTAATAAAAATTGTAGTTTTATTGGGGTTTTTTTTCTATTCCTGGGTTTGTACGGGTTAATTAACGTGAAATATTTCTATTGGTACGGGTCAGGACATGGGTAAATACCAAACTAGGTGTACTTTATTTATTTTTTTATCTTTTTTGGGTCGATTGAGTTTGTTTAAGGGGAATAGGGTGGTGTAACGCGTTTTTATTTATGTTTTGTGTTGTAATTTTTCTTTTTTTTCCACTTTTATTCACTTTTTTCCATTTTTTACTTTTCCCTGAGGAGGAATTGTATGAGCAATATTTCATCACTATACAAGAGGAGACCTGCACACAGCATTACTGCTGTGTACTGGTCTCCACAGTGACTGTCAATCACCATGCCCACAATGCATTGTGGGCTTGGTGACATCACCGGACAACCAGGATGCTTTCAGAAAGCATCCGGACTGTCGATTAAGGGGACCAGCGATCGGCATCTCCGCCGCTGGCTACGCCGATCGCAGGCAGAGGGAGCTCACTCCTCCTGCCTGCAGCTTTACTGTCACGACCATGATAGGTCGTGACATTGAAGGGTTAAGTACCCGCGGCCGGAGTGAGCTCCAGCCGCGGGGGATGTGGCATGATGCCAGGGGTAATATACCATTGGTCCCACTTTTT
>JAODAL010017887.1:0-76357 GCA_025379985.1 Phyllomedusa bahiana | reverse complement strand
AATTTTATAGTCACCACAGGTTAATTGAAAGGGTGCAAAAAATACCGTGTAATTATAACGAAAACAAAAACAGATACGTGTTTTTTGACTTGGCGCACTACACGCTTTGTTCAGTGACGCAGCTATGCAACGTAAAACTAAATACAGCATTTTATAGTCACCACAGTGAATTGAAAGGGCACAAAATCCATGTGTATTATACGCAAACATAAACAGATACGTGTTTTTTGACTTTGTGCACAACAGCTTTGTTATTGACGCAGCTTGCACGTAAAACTGAAAAACAGCAATTTTATAGTCACCACATGAATTGAAAGGTGGCAAAGAAATAAATTTAATTACCGAATACAATTCAGAATATGTTGTTTTTTGACTTTGGCGGAAAAACACTACAGCTTTGTTCCTTGACGCAGCTTGCAACGTAAATCTGAAAACCAGCAATTTATAGTCACCACAGGTGAATTGAAAGTGCAAAAAATAAATTTTATATCCGAATACATTTAGATACGAGTTTTTTTTTGACTTTGTGCACTACAGCTTTGTTCATTGACCGCAGCTTGCACGTAAAATCTGAAAACAGCAAATTTTATCGTCACCACAGGTGAATTTGAAAGGTGCAAAAAATACCGTGTATTTATACGAAAACATAACAGAAGGATACGTGTTTTTTGACTTTGGCGCACTAACACAGGCTTTGTTTCATTGACGCAGCTTGCACGTAAATCTGAAACAGCAATTTTATAGTCACCACAGGTGAAATGAAATGTGCAAAAAATAACATTTTATTATCCGAATACATTTTCAGATATGTGTTTTTTGACTTTGGGGCGCACTACACTTTGTTCATGTGACGCAGCTTGCACGTAATCTGAAAACAGCAATTTAAAGTCACCACAGGTGAATTGAAAGGTGCAAAAAATACGAGTATTAAACGAAACATAACAGAAACGTGTTTTTTTACTTTGGACGCACAACAGCTTTGTTCATTGACGCAGCTAGTAACGTAAATCTGAAAACAGCAATTTTATATGTCACCACCAGGTGAATGAAAGGTGCAAAAAAACATTTTATTATCCGATACATTTCAGATAACGTGATTTTTGACTTTGGCGCACTACACTTTGTTCATTGACAGCAGCTTGCACGTAAATCTGAAAACAGCAATTTTATAGTCACCACAGGTGAATTGAAAGGTGCAAAAATACCGTTTATATCGAAAACATAACATATACTGTTTTTTTAAACTTTGGGAGCGCACTACAGCTTTGTCATTGACGCAGCTGCACTAAATCTTGAAAACAGCAATTTTATAGTCACCACAGTGAATTGAAAGGTGCAAAAAAAACCGTGTAATTATAACGAAAACATAACAGAATACGTGTTATTTTTACTTTGGCGCACTACAGGCTTTTTCATTGACAGCAGCTTTAACTAAATCTGAAAACACAATTATAATAGTCCACCACAAAGGTGAATTGAAAGGTGCAAAAAATACCGTGTATTATATACGAAAACATAACAAAAGATACGTGTTTTTTTACTTTGGCCGCACTACAGCTTTTGTTCAATGTGACGCAGCTTGGCACGTAAATTCTGAAAAAGCAATTTTAATAGATCACCACATTTGAATTGAAAGGTGCAAAAAATACCGTGTATTATAACGAAAAACATAACAGATACTGTTTTTTGACTTTGGCGCACTACAAGCTTTGCTCATTGACGCAGCCTGCATGTAAATCTTAAAACTAGCAATTTTATGTCCCACCACAGTTGGAATTGAAAGGGTGCAAACAATACATTAATAATATCCGAATACATTTCAGATATGTGTTTCTTGACTTTGGCGCACTACAGCTCTTGTTCATTGACGCAGCTTGCATGTAAATCTGAAAAACAGCAATTTTATAGTCACCACAGGGTGAATTGAAAAGGTGCAAAAAATACCGTGTATTATAACGAAAACATAACAGATACTTTTTTTTTACTTTGGCGCACTACAGTTTTGTTCATGACCGAGCTTGCACACGTAAATCTGAAAACAGCAATTTTATAGTCACCACAGGTGAATTGAAAGGTGCAAAAAATACCGTGTATTAAACGAAAACATAACAATATCGTTGTTTTTTTACTTTGGCGCACTACAAGCTTTGTTTCATTGACGCAGCTTTACGTAAATCTGAAAACAGCAATTTTATAGTTCACCATGGTGAATTGAAAAGGTGCAGAAATACACATTTTATTATCCGATATACAATTTCAGATATGGTGTTATTTGACTTTTGGCGCACTACAGATTTGTACATTAGACGCAGCTTTGCACGTAAATCTGAAAACAGCAATTTTAATAGTCACCACAGGTAATTGAAAATGTGCAAAAAACCGTGTATTAATACCTGAAAACATAACAGATACGTTGTTTTTTTTGACTTTGGCGCACTACAGTGCTTTGGTTCATTGACGCAGCTTTGACAAAATCTGAAAACAAAACAGCAATTTTATAGTACCACCGGTGAATTGAAATTGCAAAAAATACACTTTTATTATCCGAATACATTTTCAGATACGTGTTTTTTGACTTTGTGGCGCACTACAGCTTTTGTTCATTGACGCAGCTTGCACTAAATCTGAAAACAGCAATTTTTATAGTCACCACAGGTGAATGAAAAGGTGCAAAAAAATATACTTTTATTATCCGAAAACATAACAGATACGTGTTTTTTTTGACTTTGGCGTAAGTACAGCTTGTTCATTGACAGCTTGCACGTAAATCCTGAAAACAGCAATTTTATAGTCCACCACAGGTGAATAGAAAGGTGCAAAAAATACAGTTTTATTGACCAAATTACATTTCAGATACGTGTTTTATGACTTTGGTCGCACTACAGCTTTGTTCATTGACACAGCAGTCCACGTAAATCTGAAACAAGCAATTTTATAGTCACCACAGGTGAATGTGAAAGGTGCAAAAAATACCGTGTATTAAACGAAAAACATAACAGATAGTGGTGTTTTTTTAACTTGGGCGCACTACACGCTTTTGTTCATGACGCAGCTTGCACGTAAATCTGAAAAAGCAATTTTATAAGTCACCACAGGTGATTGAAAGGTGTCAAAAAATACCCGTGTATTAAACGAAAACATAAATATAAGTGTTTTTGAGCACTTTTTGCCCATCGCAGAATTGTTGATGTGACACCTAGCAGTTAAATTCAATCCAGCAATTATGTTTTGATTAGAGGATATGAGAATAGCTGTGATATTGCGTCTTTTAATAAGAACAATCCAAAACTATTCCTTACCTTCTCAAATTTTTATAATTCCTGAACATGGACAAAATGCAGGTGTAAGCCGAGCAAAGAGTGGGTAGCACATGGAGGTAGCGGAACGAGAAGAAGGTGGCTCCTTCCAGTGCTGGCCCACAACACGCATGCCAGCGGATGCGTCAGTATGGCCGGACGTCAGGCCTGTCATCAGCTGGGTCCAGGGCCCTGTGAATCTCAGTAACGAACAGCCGTCGCCATCTGTCCTCATTGTGGTAAATGCAACCTGCACCAGCAGTCTTAACCTCCTCCGTCCTCCCACCAATCACGCCACAAATGCATCATCAGCATCATCAGCATCCGTGCCCAACATGAACGCACCCACGCGCATGTCAACATCGTTGTACCCACCACTGCGGATAATCCATTGTCTGAAGACCTCATTAGATGACAAAATGCGGTTGGGGGTCAGAAGGCATGTTAAAAGATAAAGAGGATGATTTAGTCTGCTCTGACACCCAGCATACTGATGCCATCAGAGAGGAGAAGGAAGCCGGTCATCTGCAAAAATCCCCCGGGCGGATCTGCCACGCATTGCAGGCCCTCTTGCTTGTAGCCGCCACAGCTTCTGGATGCAGAAAGTCCAGGATCGACCAAGTCACCTGTGTTGATGATGATGATGATGACGAATTTGCGTATCCATCGTGGTCTTTTTCAGGCAGAATTTGCTTGCGAGCGCTTAATCCGTGGATAGAGGAGGAAGACGATGGTAGTGTCAATACGTGTCCCACCACAAAAAGGGGAGAGGCGGTCGCAGAAGTCCGCTGATATGATTCCGCCAGCCATGGTCAGCGGAAACCCCCCGTGCTCTTTTCGCTTATCCGCCCGCGTCAAAAAGGTCCAGGACCTATCAGAGAGCCTGGGCCCTTCTTAGAGCAAGGCCCTGATTCATCCAGCGAATGTCATATGCCGCCTTTGCCGTAAAAGCATAATTAAGGCAAGAACCTTAAGTGTTAACCTCAACCAACATGTCCTAGTCGACATGCATGCGAATGCATGAGTTGAAATTGGAGGGAACACTTTGCCAAAAAATGCCAGACCGACGCCGGGCCTCCAAACCAATGTCACACCCTCTGTCTCCCGCCTCCTCCTCCTCCGCCACCAGTCCCAAGCGTTCCTCAGCTGCCCATGTCTCTCAGAGTCATGATCAGGGATCACCTCCTCCCGATTCAGCCTCCACCGTCGCCCAAGTACCACACACCAACCAGAGACCCAATCTTAACCCTTCTCCTTCCGCCAGTTTGATGACCTGCATGCCGTACCGCGCCCATCAAGCACCAGCCTTCTGTCTTCCATTTTGGAGTCAAAGAAAAACACTTTAACCCAAACCATCCCAAAGCCAAAAGCCTGAATTTCGGCATTGCCAGCTTTTTGGCCTTGGAAAAGTTGCCCTTTCGTCTGGTTGGACACCGAGGTGTTTTCCGCCACTTCATGGACCTCCCTGCCCCAATACAAATGCCGAGCAGGCATTTCCTTGCCGAAACCGTCCCTGCCCTGGCCAGCCTCGTGTCCATCCTAAAATTTTCAAGCGCGGTTTTTTCTAGCATCTGTGGCCGGAAAAAGTCCTATGCTGACCACCGACACATGGACTAGTAACACGTGCCAGGCCAGCTATATCCTGTAACAGTCACTGGGCTGAGCTGGGTGGATGTCTCTGGGGTGGACGGTTGGCTCCTCAGGCTCGGCGCACGCTCTTCAAAACCGCAAGGGATGGTCAGGCTCTTTCCCCGCCCAAGGTCACTGGTGCATCACGTTCCCAGAGAAACCACCGAAATGAAATTAATCTGTCCATTGGAGACCGTCCCCACACAGGTCAGGAGCCTGTGGACGGCTCTCCGCAACGAGACCACCGAGCGCCTGTGCTGGGATGACAAGAACCTTGTGCCAGTCAAGGTGGTAAGCGAAAAACGGGGCGAAATCCTGCAGCCGCCCTAAGATCGTTAGGTCTGAGCACATCCCCATGCCCTGGCACATGTCATGAAACCTGGTCGTCCAGAAATTACTAAACAGCTACCCGTCTGGACTGCCTGCTGAAGAGGCGGAGTCAGAGTTCGCACTTCCCCGCCGTTCGCTACCCTGGCTTCGTCCCGCCTGCTGCGTTGCAGCGTCAGCTCGGCCTCCCTGTCAACCGTCCTCATTGTTGACGTGGCAACACGCTGGAATTCCACCCTCCACATGCTCCAGCATTGTGGCAGCAGCGCAACGCCATTTAACGCAAGTACGAAGTGACACATGGCCTGACCCAGCAGCGAGCGGACCTGTGGTGTTGAGCCACCGAGAGGAGGAGGCAGGTGAAAGGCTCTGCACCATCCTTGCCAGTTTGAAGAAGGCCACCAAAATGGTCAGCTGCGGACATGCCCTTGTCAGCATGAGCAATGTGGTGATCATAGTTTCAGGAACGATCGTGATGGACACTCTGAAACAACAGGTCCCGCCAGCGACGGACGCAGGAGGAGATGGGACACAGAAAGCGGACACGGAGCCTTTCTCTTCCGACACATCCACAAGGCCCGACATTTTCACTATTTACACGGTCTTCATTAGGCAGGGATCGGGTCCAGACAAGTGCAAGGTGGCGAATCAGCTCTCAGGGTGCATTATCCTCAGGCAAGTCAGGGCTGTGTTGAAGCAGTGCCGGAAGGCAGCGGAAGAGGTAGGAGGGGTATTCCTAGACACCGATGTACCGACTTCCCTGCCTTGAAAGAGGTTGGCGCTAATTTGAGGCGGAGGCGTAAGATGAGGAAGAATCAATGCTAGTGCCCCTCAGACCCAGAGGCTTAGGAAATCAATGCTCCATCTCTCACATGAGTGCTTGGATAGCTCCATTTCCTCCAACATGATCCTCGCAAAAAGGGCCATCAAAATGAACAACATTTACTGGGTGGCCACCCTCCTGATCCCAAGTACCAAACACAAAACTCAACACTTCACTTCCCACCACCCAAATAGAGAGTAAAAAATGCAGTAAATGGAGACCTTGCTGATTTGATCAACTGGAGAAACATCAGTTGCATCTGCTTCACGCTCTTCAAATAATCACGAGTGGAACAACGCCAGCGACGTGACAGCAGTAGAGTGCCAAGTACCGGTAGTGGCAGCAGCAGTAAGCAGCAGGCAAGGTGCAGAAGCCTAATAGGTTGACCTACTGTCAATCTTTATTTACCACCACACCAACGCATGCAAAGCAGGCACACATACAACACCCATAGACCCACTAAGATCATGGGTGCAACGACAAACATCAGCGTCTCAACACGAGCCAAAACGTAGGTCATCGCATCCCTCACTCCCACACACTAAAACACAGCCTACAACAAACACCACAACAAAACCCGCCAAACACACAACGCACGTCCCCCTCAGACCACCTATGGCCAAGTTAACACCCCAATAACCCAAAACACAAACGTCTTCAAAAGCAATACACCCAGACCAACAAGCCCCAGGCACCAGACCCCACGACCTCTAGGGCTAACAAACCACTGAACAACACTACTGGCCATAGGGCCCGTCGCTAACCCCCCCTACTACCCGAGAAACCAGTTCAACCCCCAGGATTACCCCCCAATTCATAACATCAATCACACCGCCCGTGAACGTCCCCCCCACAACACACCTCAGGCAAACGGCATGCGCACTCAGCCATACAACTCCGGCAATCATACAACCCAGCAGACTCGCAGCACACCCAAACCAACCGCCAGCCCACAGGAAACTGCACGAGTCCCAAGTTCACATCCACACCGCACGGAACCGTGCCGGCAAGACAACCCTACGTCGAACTCCCGCCACTGCCCATCAGAGCACCACGATACTCAAACCCCATCACCCGAACACATCTGCAACCCCCTCCGTAACTTGAAGCCTGTCCAACCAAAAAAGAAGTGTCACCGGGTACGAAATCGACCACCTCGACGGGCCGACGAACACCCCCTCACCTCCGGACACACCAACAGCACCAACAAGCCCCACAATCCACCACCAGCCAACACGCACATCGTGGGCCACACAACAATGCCAACCAAGCCCCAACACCTACATCCAAGTCCCTCCCCAAACAGACAAACCCCCCTCATGAACTGCTGGACGCCCTGTCCCGGAAAGGCACCAACGACCCAATCCTTGCCGACCCCCCGATAGCACAACAACAACACCACAGACCCCCACCACGCCCAAACAACACTTACCAACGAACAGACGCCCACCACACCTACATAGGTCAGGGTCAACATGGAGCGCGACGCTATCACCTTCAACGCGGAAACCACGCCCTGGCCGGAAGAACACAACCCGTAGACTGCAATAACGGCTAACCAGTCCACCAACCCGCATTCCCCCACCCGCCCCCACCCCCAGCCTCGCGGCTCCGCCCCCCCTCGCACCCCTCATAGCCTCATTACCAAATGACAGGTCAACCCCCCCCACCACACCGCCATCCCTCAGTCCACCAACTCCACCCGCAAACAGCCACCACCCCGCCCCTTCCTCCCCCACCCCCTCAAAACAGCTATGATCGGCCCCCGTACGACGCACAGGCAAGCTTACGTGACCCACAGGCGGGACCCACCACCGGAACCGAACCACAACGCACAGCCGAAACGACACCCCCCACTTAACGCCACCAACCCCGAGCCACCTCCCGGCCTACACCACACTCCCCCCTCATCAGCTCACAACGACCAAACCCCAGCACCACCGCGACACACGCTCTTCCAGACAACTCAAAACCTACAACCCTGCCCATAGCCCTCCGCTGCAGCACACACCCCCCACCCATCCCCACCAACACCCGCCAACCCAGCCTAAAGGATTACTTCCCACACCTACTCCCCAAACCCACCCCGAGACGCCGGACACCCCCCCTCCCCCGAGCACCACTCAACCCCAAACAGTCTGCGCCCGCGCCCCTTACTCCCACCCGGCCACTCCGTCCAACACCCGCACCCGAGCCAGTCCACCACCACACCGCCCCATCAGTTCAACCGTCCAAACCTCCCCAGCCTACCAAACGAACATCAAGGGGGTCCACGGACACACACACCCCCTCGCCAAGAACTCAACGCCCCTATACCACACCCCACCAGACCACAGCCACCGGAAGACACCACATGTTCCTCAACGACCAACTCCGCTTACCACGCTCACCGACAAACAACACCCGCGAAACCGAACAGCCAAGAAACAATCAGCCACTTACACAGCAACCACCTTTCCACCGACCTCGGTCCCTCGGACCAAATAGCCCATCGACCCCACACACCAACCAATCAGATGCCCACCCACGCGATACGCCCCGTCCACACTATTTCTCCAAGCCCTTTCCACACAACCCTAACCGCTCCCCCAAAACCACTCCACACCAACACAACAACAGGCACCGTGCATCACCAAACTAACCACCCCAACCCCGCTACCCGTACCCAGCATCCACTAAAATATCAAACCGAAGTTCCCGCCCTGCCCCCTCCGCCCCTACCCAGTGCCCACCACCTACGACCTGCCCTTGACAACGACCCACCTCCCCGCACCAACCCGCACCACACCCTCCCACAAGCCCTCGACCACCAAACCATGGACCACACAATCGCAGCGTCGCGCAGGTACTCACTACCCAACGAAATCCACCGTCACACCACCCGTCGCCAACCCGCCCGCTTATAGCCACTTACCAGCACATCCATACCCCACCGTTCACCCACAAACCCTCATCAAACGCGGGCACCTACGCCCAAGGGCCAAACTCGTGGCCACCCCGACTCCACTCAAACGGCTCACTATGCCAAATCCCAACACCCTCGACCCAGTCCATCTCACCCACACCATCCCCGATCGCCCGGACATTTCAAAACCTACTAACACACGGCGCGCAAAACGACGGCTCGGTCTACCACCACCCGCATCCCCCCACAAAAACGGCAGACCATAATCCATCACCCGAAAACCAGGACACCAAATATATGAAGACGCCCACAAAACGCGCTTTCCTTCCACTACACCGCGATCCACACAGCCGACCAGCCACGCACCACATACCCACCAACGGCACCCCAACAACCCCCGTTCGTGTAACGTGGCTACGCCAGCTCCACAATAAGTACCGGGCCTAAAACCACGCACAAACTGGCCGCCACGCCCCGCAAGTTCACCATCCCTCCCACACTCCGAATCACCCGAATGTTTTTTATGGATGTTTCGGAACCCAATAGACTTCATTCTGGGTATCCAAAATGTGACGAATGGCCGCGAGCTGGGCTCGCCCACGCCATAGAGGTGTTGTCCTCCAGCAGCCACGCATATCTGAGCGGACCTTAGCACAGCTTGAGGAGTCATTACAGACATACGCAACCGGCTTTCCACAGATAATGTGGAATCGTTTTGACTTTCATCAAGATGAATCAGGCATGATCCTCTGATGATGTTGTGGCCCCAATTAGCCCGAGATTCCACCGATTAGTTGCTGACTACTTTCACATTCCTCTCCAAACAGAAAATGTCCTCTTGAAAAAACGTAATTTTTAAAATGATCATTTCTTACTGCAATTTGTATTCTCAGTTCCCAACGCAGTTCATTTTGCTGGTTTTTGCTGTGAGGAGACTGTAAAAGACACCAAGTTTTCATGACATAACCATATTCCATTTACCTCACTCATCTTTAGAATTTTTCCGCTTGTCCAATGTTTTTGGGGGTCATGTTGCCTCACAATTTTTAAACATTGCTGAGAATCATATTTATAATTTTTTGGGGTCCATGTTGCTGTGATATACAGCAATCAATTATGGTCCTTAGGAACAAATGTGGCTTTATAAGTGGACAATTTCCTCCCTCCAATTTTTAACAATGGCTGAGAAGTACATATTTAAATAATTTTTAATGGGGTCATGTTGCCTGTGATATACAGCAATAATAATGGTCCCTTTGAATCACATGTGGCTTTAGTGGCATTTCTCCCTCCACAATTTTTTATACAGTGGCTGAGAAGTCAATTTTATAATTTTTTTGGGTCATGCTGCTTATGTTGAAATCAGCAATACTACAGGTCCTATTCTACAAAAATGTTGTTTCTAATAGACATTTGTTCTTCACAATTGTCAAAAGTGGATCATGGGTCATGTTTTGAATTTTTGTGGGGGCATTTATGCTGTGACATCAGCTATACTACAATGTCCTAGATAATAAAAAATGTTGTTTCTAACAACATTAGTTTCTTCACAATGTCAAGAGTGCTCAAGGGTGATGGAGCCTGTCAGAAACAGGAATAGGTAGGATACACAGAATAATAGGACATCATATTGCAAAATGACTTGTTTTTAGCAATTATCTTTAACATAGCAAACAATCCTGTATTGAGACAACCCATTTAATATAAATAAAAAAAAGGAAAACCAAGCAATGGTGGGATTCCTCCTATTTTAAAAATGTGTTTCTAGAATTAAACTACTAAAAAAACTTGCATGAACAAAAAACTTTAAAAAAATTCCTCTGAATTGTACAAGGGAGGGTAACAGAAAACATGACCAGATTAAGGTTATTCAGAGGACATGTGAGTATAGGATCACGGACAAGAACAAAGTACAGAGACCATTTCCTCCAGCACTTGAGTTAAATGAGAACAAGAATGCCAAGATAAAAGGCACAGGTGTAAACAGGAGCTTAACCACCAGAAATTCCAAGTGAAGCTCCAATTTGTTTCCGCACTCATATGGCGGGGCAAGCGCCAACCCAGGACTTGACTGAGTACTGTGGAAGGCTGAGTTCTCACACTTCCGCTTCCCGCACTCTGCTTCAGCCACGACAGTTTTCGGTTGCTTGCGATCATCAGGGCATTTTAAACCTGCGTGTTTAATAGATGACGGACGCTCACCTGGGCTCTCACAGCACCCACTGTAACTCCGGTCCCTGGTCATGCTGTGTCACAGGACAGGTATAGTCAATGTTCCAGTCAACTATAAAGGTGTTGAAATACTCCTTTCTGAGGCAACTTTTTAATCTGGGGTCAACAGGTTTAATGGTCATAGCTGCGTGTCCAGGACAGGTATATGTCAAATGTCCAGTTTCAACTAAAATGGTGGTTGAAAAGACTCCAATTTTCCGGCACTTTTAAATCTGGGGTCCAGACAGGTTTTAATGGTCATACTGCGGTCCGATGACAGGTATAGCCAAATGTCCAGTTATCAACAAAAAGGTGGTTGAAAGACTCCTTTTCCCGGCACTTTTAAAACTTTGGGTCAGACCGGTTTAATGGTCATACAGTGCTGACCCAAGGACATGTTCTAGTCAAAGTCCAGTGAAAACTAAAATGGTGGTTGAAAAGACACCTTTTTTTTCCGGCACTTATTTAATCTGTGGGTAACAGGTTTAAGTTGTCCATGCATGCGAGACGCAGGACAGGGTTTGTCCATGTCCTCAGATCAACTAAAATGTTGGTTGAAAGAACTCCTTTTTCAGGCACTTTTTTAATCTGGGGGTCAGACAGGTTTAATGGTCATACGCGGCCAGGACAGTTACTAGACAATGGTCCAGTTCACCTAAATGGATGTTGAAAGACCCTTTTTCCGGCACTTTTTTAATCTGTGGTCAGACAGTTTAAAGGGTCATGCTGCGGACCAGACAGGGTTTGTACAATGTCCAGTTCAACTAAATGGTGGTTGAAAAACTACTTTCATCCGCACTTTTTAAACTGTGGGTCATGCAGTTTTTAGGGTCAAGCCTGCTTCCAGTACAGGGATATTCAATGTCCAGTTCAAGTAAAATGATGGTCAAATATATACTGCCTTCTGGCACTTTTTAATTTGTGGGTGAAGCAGGTTTTATAAGGGTCATGCTTGTGGTACAAGAACAGGGATAGTAATGGTTGTGTGAACATTATTTCTGTGGCTATTTTTATAACCCTAAGTGAGTTGCCAAAGATGTAGTAACGTATCCATTATGACTGTTGTGGCTGTTAATTCCCAGCTTACTCCAGCCCTGTATAGGGTGTAAGAATTGAAGGCGTTGTATAGCCTCGCCATAGACTTTAATGGTCATCGGAGATGATCGACTATCGAAAAACCTTATCGATGGTGGCCGACTATCGACTATCGCCCGATGTCGATAGCCAGCGTAATCGCTCAACATTACTAAGAAGGATTTATTCAACAAATAGTGAGCGAGGATGCAAACATATTTAGTAAGGAAGGTAACTGACATATATACTCAATAAATGTATCCTTTTAACAACCGTGACATATACACTCAACAGATAGGTTATATACAAGTAATTGCAATTATGTAGAGTTAGAAATGTCACAGAATTTTATGACGTTCGGCATATTTTAAGCCATTATCAAGACACCAAATGATGGAATACAAGTATATAATGAAAATGCGTAGTATACATATGTCAACGAGTATTGAGGCAATAGGTGCGAGTTTGCATGACGGACGTGTGGACTATGCGTGGGAGACAGTGGAGTATAACTCCACAAGATTGTAGCGCTGATGGAAAAAATATAGTTGACTTGACCGTCCGGGGTAGTGGAAATGCGGACCCGCTCCACTACCCTGGACGTCAAGTCCCTAATTTTTTTCCATTAGCCAGTAATCTTGTGGAGCTATACACCACTGTCTCCACCATAGTCCCACACGCCATCATCAAACTCACCTATTGCCACAAATTTTATTTTTTCTCGTGATCCTATTGGATTACATTTCTATTATATTAGACCAATTGTCCTTGTTCCACAATGCACCCTACACCTATTTAATTTAGTCACAAGGTGTTGCGTAACCTTTTCTTGAGTACATTGGAACCAGAGACTAGAGGAAGGTGAGCATAATTTTTCTATTAATTTAAATTGGCAACCTTGGATTATTATAAATTACTTTTTGATGAAGCGGACAACCCCTTAAATTTTGTTCTCTATTATCATGTGTGGTATGTCTTTAAGAACGCTCCTTACGTGTTTTTATTTTTTCAGGTTGTTCTAAGTTTTCACTAAAAATTGGTGAGGAGGAACAGTCATCTATCCCCATTTCCGTTTTCTAATTTACTGTATGTACAGACGTAGCAACTTAGCTTGACACACTATGATACCGTGACACAGAAAATTATCCAAACCTTTTTAGTGCTTGTCAGTGGCTTTTGTTGTGTCCTGAGATAAGAAGACAAATAATCTTTTCTACATCTTTAGACTAAATCCCCAACATTGATAATACTGTGTCTGCAGGCGGATTATACTTGCCAATCGTACTACCAACATGGCAGCGACGTTAAAATAATGATGATGTCACCATATGTATAAATGGGATGTAGTTGAGATGACAATGTTTTTGACAGTCAAAAATTCCAACATTTATTATTCCAAGTGGTACAAGTGCGACGTTTCAGTAACAGACATGCTTTCTCAGACCATGAGTAAGAACTGTTTGAAACGCATTAGTTAGGCTACTCTATCTTCACATACCCTTAATGTCCTGAGACTGCTTTTTTTGTATACTTTTGTTTTTTGTTGCTTGGATTAAAATTTATACCTTTTATACTACAAAACTGGTGGGGACATCTATATATTCTTCTATCCTTTCTCAATTGTTTGTATCCAAAACATTGCACTTGTGCCTCTTGGAATGATACATTTTGGAGCTTTTGGACATTCACATGCCGCTATTTTTTGTTGCTATGGATTGTTTTCACTGGACCTGGACTGTCCAGTTGCAGTAATTTTGTTGCATTCCTGCTCCTTTGTTTTCTGATATATCATACGACTTTCTTTTATTGGTACTGCTCTATTTTTCAAATTGAATGCTTTTTGACTGTAATGGCAATAAAATTGGAGTATTGAGATGATGATGTTCATTAACCTAGACACACATGTGTATCTAAGAATGCCAAGCTGGGCATTCAGTCAGTACCATTCAGGATTTCATTATTACAGTATGAGGTAATGTTGTCTTGTAAATAAGATTGCAGAATCACCGTAAATGATTTTTAAATGAGTTTTTTTAATTGGCTTCCTTTACAAATGAGGTTAAACGATATTTAAAAGAGGCTTACTAAGTGGACTATAGAAAATTTATTGAGGATTTAGCTTCACTTTTGGTAACCATTTTGGGACCAAAACCTATAGTTGACAGAGCTTAGAAACAATTGTAAGTTTGAATCACTCGTAGGACTTCTAACTGGAAGGATTCCTTATCTCGAACATAAATGTAATAGTATGATGCTGATTGTTATTATTATTATTATTGTTATTATTATTACTATTACTATAGTTATTATTATTTATTACTCTAATTAGATTTTAATGGTTTTAATTTTCTATATCTTTCTTGCTTACGATCTTTTAATACCATATACTGTGTTAGTTTGGTTTTAGAATAATTTAATTTTTTTTTCTCATGCATCATTGTCTTGTACAAACTAACAACACTCACAAATAAAAAATATTCCCTAGATCAGGATTTGGAATTGATTGATTATTAAAATTATTAAAAGGTGTAAAAGTCTGGAATGTGATGTAATGTTTTAAGTCTAGTGAAAAATGAAGAGAAGGGATAACTAGGAAGTCTTCAACAGGCAGCCACATATTGGTCTTTCCAGTAGTTCAGGAGACAATTGCCTATTAATGTGACTCTTAAATAATCCCTTAACTTAACCAAGTCATTCTGTGTTCTGTGCTTGTTAGCAGTCCCTTACTTTATAACTTCAGTGTTTTTTGTTTTGCACTCTTTAGTAATCTCTAGCTCCTCTCAATCTGTTTATCATCTAAAGTCATGTGCTTCCATAACCCATCCCTCTTCCTACCATTATATTATAGCTGATATTTGCTTCATTAAGGAAAAAAAAAATCTAAATATGTGGTGACTGCATTTAGCAACTTTGATCAGCAATTTTTAAAGGAAACAATCATGGGTTTTCTTTTCATTTACCAGGAAGCAAAAATGGTCTCCTAAATTAAAGGCAAAATATATGTACAATATTATTCTTGTCCATTTGATAACAAACTTCACAGCGTGCCTTGATCATTGTGAGCAGTATTAATTAAACAAATGGCTGGTGTCATAATAAATTGTAACTTCAAACAACTAAGTAAAAAGCCATGCACCAAAGACTAGAGTCAGATATTCTCAAAGCTCCTAACATTCAGAAGACCTTATAGAATTAATGAAATTACATTTACATATTTACAACAGTTACAGATATTCACAGAGCATACGCTGTTTTTAAGTATACCGGCAATATTCAAACAGAAGCAGGAATAGAGAGGCTTCCGAACATTTTTGGGAAGTAACCTGTCAGGGATAATAGAACTGAGGTCTAATGAAATGCAGAAAGCACCGCAACAAACTATATGAGTACACCCCTCACATTTTTGTATTATGTCTTGTATAACAGTGTAAATTTGGTGTGCCCTCAAAATAGCTCAACACACGGCCAACAATGTCTAAACTGCTGGCAACAAAAGTGAGTACACCCCTAAGTAAAAGGGGACAAATTGTGCCCAAAGTGTCAATATTTTGTGTAGCCACCATTATTTTCCAGCACTGCCTTAACTTTCTTAGGCATGGAGTTCACTAGAGATTCACAGGTTGCCACTGGAATCCTCTTCCACTTCTCCATGACAACATCATGGAGCACAAGGATGTTAGAGACCTTGTGCTCCTCCACCCTCCATTTCAGGATGCCCCATGGATGTTAAATAGGGTTTAAGTCTGGAGACATACTTGGCCAGACCAGCACTTTTATCTTCATTTTCTGCAGCAAGGCAGTGGTCATCTTGGAGGTGTGTTTGGGGTTACATAGTTACATACATAGTTACATAGTTAGTACGGTTGAAAGAAAACATGTGTCCATCAAGTTCAACCAAGGGTGGGGAAAATGTGGGTGAGGGAGAGAGACACGGACTTTAAGCCCAGCCTCCCCACTGGTGAATGCCCTGGAGCCCACAAGGCAAGAACCAGTCTGCTCCAGTGGAGACCGTATCTCTGACCCCAGAGCCACCACCAGCCAGGATCCAGAATTTTACATAGCTATGTACGCATTAATATTATTTAGTTCCAGGTAGGTATCTAAGCCTTTCTTGAAACTCTCTACAGTTCTTGCTGTGACCAGCTCCTCAGGAAGGCTATTCCACAGATTCACAGTTCTTACAGTGAAAAATGCTCTTCTCCTCTGGAGATTGAATCCTTTTTTCTCTAGTCGAACGGAATGTCCCCTTGTCTTTTGAGGGGGCTTCACTTGAAATAATTTTTCCCCATACTTTATGTAGGGACCATTTATATATTTATATAAATTAATCATGTCCCCCCCCAAAGCCGTCTTTTCTCAAGACTAAATAAGTTAAATTCGACTAACCTCTCCTCATAACTAAGATGCTCCATTCCCCTTATGTTTGGTTGCTCATATTTGTACTCTCTCTAGCTCCATTACATCTCTTCTATAAACTGGGGCCCAGAACTGAACAGCATACTCTAAGTGAGGACGCACCAATGCTTTATACAGCGTTAGAATTACATCCTTGTCCTGCGAGTCCATGTCTCTTTTAATACATGCCAATATCTTACTTGCCCTAGGTTGTTATCATGTTGGAATATTGCCCTGTTTCTGAAAGGTGGGGGTCATGTTCGGCTTCTATATCTCACAGTTCATGTTGGCATTCATGATTCCCTTAATGAATTGTAGCTCCCCAGAGCTCCACACTATAAAACTCCCTCCACCATGCTTGACTGTAGGCAAGACACACTTATCTTAGTACTCACCGCACACGTTTGACACCATCTGAACCAAATAAGTTTATGTTGGTCTCATCAAACCACAGGACAGGTTCCAGTAATCCATGTTTAGTCTGCTTGTCTCCAGCAAACTGTATTTGGCTTTCTATTGGCACGACAGCCATGCAGACCAATTTGATATGGTCTGAGCACTGACAGGATGATGGTGTGCGGTGGATTTATATACTAATTTGACTATAGACCTTTGGTCTCTTCCACCTATTTGAAAGCACCCACCCTTTCTTGACTCCTGAATTTTGGTGTGCAGCACCATTTACTTACAAAATATGAGTTATTTTGAGGGCACACCAAATTTGCATTGTCATACAAGCTGTACACTGACTACTTTACATTGTATCAAAGTGTTAAATCTTGTCCATTGTCCTATGATATAATACTACAACCTAGATCTTAATGACAAATATTTCAGTTGCAATTCCTTTGTGCCTTCCTTCATACAGGTCTCTCTATATGCCCATTTCACATAACCTATTTTACAGGCCTACTTCATGTGAATAAATCATATCTCCTAATAAAAGAAGCTTTTAAAAAAAATCACATTTATATGTAACAATATTCTAGCAGCCAAAATGTTACATCTGTGCCCGTTCAGGCTTCTGTGCCATCCTCTTTCCATACAGTACGGCGGAGGATGCGCTGTTGATCATGATTTTTTACTTTATTGTATTTTGTCTTACACTGGTCTGAACACTGCTCTATCTTACTCCTTACTGTGTTAAACGAGTTCTACCGCACCCATCTGTTTCTCCTGCTCAGTTTGATCTGTGCTGCTTCTGCCCTCTTGGTTTCTGACCCTTTTTCTGTTTGACCATTCTTTTGTCTTGTTTGGTCTCTGTTTACACTTTAGTGTAAGCAGGGAATGTCACCAGTTGTCGCCGACCACTTAGGATCAGACAAGCAAGTATGTAAGGGCATCTCGGGGGACTTGTGCTATGGTTCACTGTATTGTCTCACCTACCTTTCCTCTCTTGTTGTACGTTTCTTCCAGACAACGTATTTTTCTGTTGATGGAGCTGTGTAAGGGATTTTTATTTGCAGAATTTTTTTTTATTTTCTCTGCTGCAATTATAGGGTTCAAAAGAGTTTTTGATCACTTTTTATCTTTTTATTACATTCTTTGTGTGGTTCGATAAACACAAAAATGCAACTTTGGCGTGGTTTTTAATTATTTATTTTATGCACAGCATACGATATAGATTTACTAACACAATAATTTGATAGATTGGAGTATCATGCGTATGACCATGCTAATTATGAGTACCTATCTAAATTATTTTCAAAACTTGTTTATGTCTTTTAAATTTTTTTTAATGCTCAAACCTTTTGTGTAATTTTTTTATGTCCCTATTTGTCGTGCCCAACAGTTGGTTCCAAGCTCCGATCCTGTGGGCCCCGAGCCCACACGATCCTTATGATGTACTCATATGGGTGCAGTATATGTCGATAAGTGGTTAAAGGAAACCTGTCAGGTGGTTTGTGCTGCCCTTTCTTAGAGAGGGAGAGAAGTCGAGTTCTATATATAGATTTTTTTGATTTGAAGCAGGATTTCTGAGAAAAAGCAGAGAAAATTCTTACCAGACTCCTTAAGAGACAGTGGAAATCCTGCTTGCCCCGGCCACATATAGTGATTGACAGCTTTTCTTGCATCAGTTTGTACAGAACTATACATGTGCGTTGTCAGCAATAGTTTCACTTTAAATTTTACTTTTTTCTCTGCTTTTTACTCAGAAATCCTGCTCCAAATTCTATAAACCTACATATCACAGAACTCAGCTTTTCCTTTCTCTATCATATTCTGCTCTCAGTATGGCAGGATAAACCCCCTGACAGGGGGGCATTTTTGGACTTTTGGTATGGAAGGGATTTATGTAATAACCCCTTTCTTAGGTAATCTACTTTTTACAAAGTCAGCTAACTAGACCCAAAAGTATATTTTTCTGCCTGCAAAGTAACAAAAAAGGTAAGAACACAGATGCATTTTGTTACATGACTTTTTCTCACTGAGTTATCTACTAGGAAAATGGAATAAATCTGGTAGTTAAAGGGGTTTTCTTACTACAAAGATTAGCTTTCAACATGAAGCGTCAGTTATATGAAGACTTTTTCTAAATACAATGGTAAATAGATTTTACATTACCCAAGAGATAAGAGTATTTTATGTGCTCTTGAGTGCACACAAGTTTCTTTGTTACCTGCATACCAGATCATAATCTGTTATCTAATTTGAGAAGAGCAGGGAGCAATCCCATTTCATGGACGGACTGAGCTCAGGAGAAAAATAATTATCTCTAGCAAGATTAACTCCGCTAGAGAGGCTAAATTTGGTAATCACTGCTATAGTACCACCCACAGCCTGAGGAGAGCAGAGTGAAAGAAATGCTGGCTGTGACTACATAGCGAGAAAACCCCTTTAAAAGGCCCTTGTTTCTTGTGTCTGGTGTTTTAAGATCCTATAGTACAATAGCTATTTAAATGTACTCATCCTATGTCCACTATTGTGGTGAGGATGTACATATTAAAGGGAGTCTGTCAGGAGATTCATGTAGCCTCAACCACCAACAGTGTGATATTATCAGCTGCTTTCCCATTACAAACAACTATGTTCTAATCTGAAGTGTTGCAGTCTGAAGACAAGAAATAGTTTAAAAATGAGGTGGGTATAGGATAAAGTGTCATCTGAGAGGTTAAAGTGGTTGTTTCACTACAAGGATTGCTTTTTATGTTATAGATCTTGCAAAAACAAGTCACTTTGTAATATGAGACCCAAACCAATTTAGGAAAATCCAGCAGGTAACGTATCCACGATCTTTATTTGTTTACATCTTCCTCAAGACAGTGTTAAAAAAGCATCCTAACGCCAACGCGTTTCGGGACCCACAGGACCCTTGTTCACAGCAAGGGTTCAAGCTGTGATCAAGGGTCCTGTGGGTCCCGAAACGCGTTGGCGTTAGGATGCTTTTTTAACACTGTCTTGAGGAAGATGTAAACAAATAAAGATCGTGGATACGTTACCCGCTGGATTTTCCTATATTGGTTTGGGTCTGGTGTTTGGAGCAAGGCTGGCGGCTCTCCGGGCGGAAGTTACGTTCCACGAGGAAGAAGCAGCGGAGTGTTGATTGCAATGGAGAAGGAAGCTTGAACTGAGCGGTCACGGATAAGGGGTAAGCGGCAGTTTGCATACTTTGTTTGGATTATACACTTTGTAATATGTGTCCATTAACAGTGTCCTACCTATTCCTGAATATCCCTTCTTGTATGGGCTGCATCAGCTCCTCAGGTCGCTATAGCTACAGACCTGTTTGATCTCTTCTGATAGGCTGCCAGTGCTGGTCGCTATAGCTACAGACCTGGTGTCTTCAGCAGCTCGTCACTGCAGGCCAGTAAAGTTACTAAACACACCACTAAATTAAAAAATGAAAGTGAGAAAACAGGACTGAGGTAAGATGTATCAATGTAGCGAGACAACCCCTTTAAGGCTGGCTTCTCACCTCGCTGATCAACATGATTCTCTATTTGTTTTCTTATACAGAAAGGACTATCAATCAAACTGAGCTTGGTGGGAAAAAGCCAATAAAGACCGCCCAGAGGGCACTTCAACCTGTGCCTTGGCTTTTATAGGAACTATGCTGGTTGTAGCAAGGGAGTGTGTTTCTACTTCATATTACCTGTGGTTTGGGAGACATATATCTCTTGTAACACTCTCCTTAAGATGGACTGTGATTTAAATAACTTCTATATAACAATGTTCAATGTCACCAGCAGAATAGACAGACTGTAACCTTTGTAGTGGACATGTCAGCATACAAGGTATTACCTCTACTTGTATTTATGTTCTTATAGCACCATTAATAAGCATTTACTTGTGCATCTAAAAAAATCAGAATATCACTGAAAAGATAATTGATATAAATAATTTAACTCAAATAGAGAAACCCATATATTGTATAGACTCCTTACAGTATGAATTACAAGGTTTAATATAATACATTTGTGAGCCCTATAACAAATAAAAAGATCCCTTTTCATTTTCAATGATATTCTAATTTTTTGAGATGCACTAGTATATAGATTACTTGTGCGTTCATCTCTTAAAGGGGTTGTCTCACTACAAGGATTACATTTTGTGTTAAAGTTCTTGCAAAAACAAGTCACTTTGCAATATGTGTCCATTAACTCCTTAATGACCGCGCACCGTCTTTTGACGTCGGCTGGTGCGGGTCGTTCGTCTACAGCAGCGTCTTTTGGCATCGCTGTAGACTTCGGGGTTTGTGGCTTTAACCCTTTGATTGTAACGGTGCGTTACCGCAGCACAATCAAAGGGTTTCCCTGCTCTGTCGGGTGATCGGAACACCCGGTGACCCGACAGAGCCTGGGGAATGGCTGCACAGTCAGCCCTGGGGACCTAGGGTGGCCCCAGAGCTGTCTGTATAACAAGCCAGTCATCAGGCCAGCCTGTGTGCTGTCCTGAACACTGCCTGTGTGAGACTGACACAGTTTATAATGTATTAGCATATATGAATATGCTAATACATTGCTAAGTGTAAAAAAATAAAATAAAAAAATGTAACACAGTTCTCCCTTCATGGGATTAAACAAAATAAAAGTAAAAAAAACCAAACCCATAAAAAGTGTAAAAAAAAGAATAAAAAAATAGATAAGAAAATAAAAATAAATATTTAATAAAAAATAATTGTGCATAAATTACACACAAAAAAAAAAACCTACACATATTAGGTATCCACATGACCGTAATAACCTGTAGAATTAATCTAACAAGTTATTACGTGTGAAATATGAACGGTGTAAAAAAAATGTAAAAAAACAAAATTTAAAAAAATTCAGCAATTATTTATAAGTGAACTTAAACTATTCCCCCATAAAGCACAACTTGTCTTGAATAAAAAAGAGGCCTCATCCAACTGCGTCATTGAAAAAATAAAAAAGTTACAACTGTTGAAACTCAAGAAGGCAAAAACAAAAAAAAGTTCTGGTCATTATCTACTTTTCAGGCCTGGGAGTTAAGGGGTTAACAGTGCCCTACCTATTCTGAGATATCCCCTCTTGTGTGGGCTGCATCAGCTCCTCAGATCACTACAGCTACAGACCTGTTTCATCTATCCAGATAGGCTGCCAGCACTGGTTGCTATAGCTACAGACCTGGCTTCTACTGCAGCTTATTAGAAGCCAGTAAACACGCCCCTGAATTCAAAATGAAACCAAGAAAACAGGACTGAGGGAAGATGAATCAATGTAGTGAGACAACCCTTTTAAGTAACACTCACAACAAAACATTCTTAATGATATCTATGGAAGTGGTATATCATCTAAAAATATATGATGGGTAGATGGCAGATGGAAAGAACAAATATCTTGTACAGTCAGAGGATTCTCAAGTGGGTGTAGATTATTATACAAGAGTGAGGCCCAGATGCAAAAAGGTCCATTGGGGTTCAACAGAGTAGAGGGCAGTATTACTTGCAGATGACTTGTTGCTTGTAGCAGGGACTGGAGACATATATTAAAAATAATATATTGGTAAGAAATGGCATTTATAGATTTTACATTTATACACAAAATGAAAGCATTCAGCCTAACGCTACATTACTCATGAAAAACAAATGTTAGCAGAGTTATTGCAATTACTTTATATCATCTCTATGATTTCAAGTGAGAAGCCTACGTCACCAGTTACTCAGTTAATAACAGTATCCACTATTACCAAAGGATTTGTTCTGAAGAAAACACATTTGCAGCACGACACCTTCAAAGAATACTGACACTCCTACGCATCACTAAGTAAAGTCGCAAAGAGATGAACAATTTCTACTGAGGACAGAGGAAAACAGATACTTTTGGTTACCGTGACATTTTTTCTATTGGACATAAGAAAAGTGTCAACGTTTCTCTCTTTGTGTGTTTGTGTGTGTATAAATGTACATATGTGTATATATTGCAGGACAGTGACTGGGAAGATGGTGAATGACATATACATTTCACCAAAAGGCTCTCTTATATACATGGTAAAGGGTTCCATGCACAGACAAGGGCCTTGTTTCTGTGCACAGACCTAATCAGTAGGTGCAACTATGCTGAGTGTTTATAAGCCATTTCTGCCTTTGGTCCTGTCTCTTTGGACAGAGCAGGGTGGCTGCTCACAAGGTGTAAAGCTGTGAGGTTCAGATTGCTTATCCCCTTAACTACTGCCCACCGACTACTGCCCATCGTCGGGTGGTGCAGGTCATTCTTCTGCAGCGACATCTTTTGAGGGGTGTGATAGCTCCCAGTGCCACAGCTGCGCTAGGAACAGAGCTGTAGTTAACAGCTCTGTTCCTAGATCCGTGTCTGTAACTGCCGTGGAAGCAGAGGAAACCTCCAATCCCCGGCACTTAACCCTTTGATCACCAAGATCCATGACCACAACATAATCAAAGGGCTAACCCCTGCTCTATCGGGTGATCGGGACTGATGGAGCCTTGAAAACAACTCTACAGTCAGCCCTGGGGAGAAGCTGCAAGGCTCTCTGTATAACAAGCCTGTAGTCAGGGCACATTGTGTGCTGCCTTGACTGCTGCCTTTGTAAAACAGACACAAATTGTAATGTATTACTAAGTGTAAAAAAAAAATGTACAATAGCTATCCCTTAATGGGATAAAAAAGTAAAAAAACAAAGTGTAGAATTTTTTTTTATAAAATACATCATAAAATAAAAATAAATATTTAATAAGAAAGTTGTTGTATACACATTGCACAAAAAACCTCTGTACATATTAGGTATCTACATGCTCATAATAACCAGTAAAATTCATCCAACAGGTTATTTAGTGTGAAATGTGAATGGCGTAAAAAAATTATTAAAAAAATAAAAAGACGCATGTAATGTAGTACAATGAAAATTAAATGTATTCTTGATTGTCATTACACCATGTCTTAGAGTGCAAGCCCCCACCCTCCTCTGTCTGAATGGAATGTATAGCCTGTGATTGTGAAAACAAACAGAAAGTCCTTTTGGACAAGTATATTATCCCGTGTGGTTACAGCCCAGTGCATATCTGATAAGCCCTAAATTAATGACAATTTTACGACTCGTAACATACACAATCCCCATCCAGAAAAGTATAACAGATGTCACCTTTGACCCCCCCAACAATAAAAACTTTCATTGATCTGTCCACAGCAGAAGCGCAGTCCGTGGATATAGTAAGCAACAACCCTCATAAGACAATCAAGTGTCCACCCACCTCATTATATTTTCAGCCAGTAAAAGAGTAGGCAAATATGAGAGAGGAGGGGAAACCTGGACAGAGTTTTGGGCCTATAAAACACATGGCCAGACTCAAATCTGTGTTCATAGCTTGGGGGTCAATCCTGGATTGAGCTGTGTCCCATCTTCCATCCTTACCCCGGGATCTGAAAGCTGAAACATTTGTAAGTGTGAATTCTTTCTAATTTTCTCCCTTTTTATTTTCATAACTGTATTGATGTGTATGTCATAGTCATTGTTATTAGATTTTGTTTATGTAAGCATTGTACATCGTTCATATTAAAGTTACCAGTAATACGTGAGTTCTTGTTGTTGCACGGATACATTTCCTTGAAGGAGTGTATTTTTTTTTGTAGCTGCTGGAGAGCAGTGAGGTGACCCTGTAAGCCTTTTTTACGTGTTTTTAGAATATCTGTTAGGAATCAGATTCCTTCCGGCTGATTCCTTGTTTGATTATTGAAGGAAGGTGGTGGCAGCGGATAAGTTCGGGGGTGCTGGAACTGTCTTGTGGTGCGATTTATGCTTGATTCGCTACCTGATTGAGAGCTGAGCGCAAGTGGAGATAAATCTACCCCATTACAGTGGCCCCCAGTCACGTGCTGGTGAGTGGGTACGTGACAACGCAGTAATTTCTTTGTAAACTTAAACTATGGCTCCAAAAATACAGCTTCTCCTGCATAAAACATGTCCTCATTCAAATGTGTCACTTAGAAGATAAAAAAGTTACGACTGTTAAGACGGAAGGAGGCAAAAACTACAAAATGTAACTGTGTCATCAAGTACTTTTCAGGCGTTCAACTTAAGAGATTAAATGCCAGCGAGGGAACCATCTATGTACAGGTAGGGCTTGCACATGCAGGGTTTTTGTTGGTGCTCTATTTTATTTACTACCTGTAGACATGTACCATTTTTGTTGCTAAATAAAATCTGGAAGGAAAAGAACTGGGATCTATAGAGTCTGTCTGTGAACTTGGACTTGACCACCAAGCTGAATCCCTGCAGTATAAATAAATATAGTGCCAGAGTGAATGCAATAGGCTGTATGTTTCTGCTATTGGACCTGGAGTGTGTGAGGTAGGTAAAATGTCCTTTGGTAGTTTTTATTCTTAGTTGAAGACATGGAGAAAGTATCTAGTTGGAAGTGGGGAGAAACTCAGGGATATTCACAAAGTGTATCGCAGCGTGTATTTGTATGCTGTTGAAAGTAAGCACTGGTCAGAGTGTATTTTCAACAGCGTCATGGGCCTGCTTCCAAATGGCGTCACTTCTTTTTATGGGCGCGTACTATGCGTCGGGGAATACGTTGGGTTATGAGAGCACTCAATGAGTGTTATGATTTTAACGTACTTGCGTCGGTTCCTAATTGCGCTGCAATGTGCCCAAAGTACGCCTTACAAATGAGGTAAAATCATAGCACTTTTTGAGATCTCTGATAACCCAACGTATTTCACCGTATTTGCAGGGCGTACTTCGAGCACATTGCAGTGCAATTAGAACCAAAGTACGCCCCACAAATACACCATGTGAACATACTCTTCAACACTTGATTTAATTATGCTAACTTGGTGGCACCTGTAAAAGCTCCTCAACAAATGTGTGGGTTCTTCAGACAGGGCTGCTTTTCCTCGTTTTCATTAAGACTGGGGAAAAAACAGGTCCTGTTAACCTGTGAAAGACACGACTAGAGGACATTGGTCTGAATTTTGTGGCTTGTGGTGCTGGGCAATAGGATCAGACCCTGGTTAGTAAGGGATAGTAACCCCTTAAGCCGAACACCTGAAAAGTAGTTAATGACCAGAACATTTTTTTTGTTTTTGTCTCCTTGCGTTTCAACAGTTGTTACTTTTTTATTTTTTCAATGAAGCAGTTGGATGAGGCCTCGTTTTAGTCGAGACACGTTGTACTTTATGGGGGAATAGTTTAAATTCGCTTATAAATAATTGCAGATTTTTTTTTTCTTTTACTTTTTTTTTAAATTTTGTTGTTTTTTTAAAGTTTTTTATAACATTCACGTTTCACACTTAATAACTTGCTAGATTAATTCTACAGGTTATTATGGTGGTGTGGATACCTAATATGTGTAGGTTTTTTTTGTGTGTGCAAAATATGCACAATTATTTTTTATTAAATATTTATTTTTATTTTATTATTTATTTTATTATTCATTTATTTTTTTACACTTTTTCTGTTTTTTTTCCTTTGTTTTTTAAATCCCCTGAAGGGAAAACTGTTTTACATTTTTTTTAACACTTAGTAATGTATTTGCATATTTATATATGCTAATACATTCTAATCTGTGTCACTTTGACACAGGCAGTGATTAGGACAGCATTCAGTGTGTCCAGGTCACTGGCTTCATACACGGACAGCTCTGGGGCTATTCTAGGTCCCCAGGGCTGACTGTGCAGCCATTGCCCGGGGTCTATCGGGTCACCGGGTGTTCCGATCACCCGACAGAGCAGGGAAACCCTTTGATTGCGCTGCGGTAGAGCACCACCACAATCAAAGGGTTAAAGCACCGGGTTGCGGATGTTTCCTCCGCTCCCGGTCCTCGCAGGAGATGCTCTGGGATCAGGGCCCCGATCTCAGCGCAGGTGCGGCGCCCGGGCACTGCAAAATCCGGTGTCTGCAGCGACGTCTAAAGACATCGCTGCAGACGAACGGCCAGCACCAGCCGATGTCTAAAGTCGGCGGCCGGTCATTAAAGAATTAATGTTTAGTTAGAGGCTACAGTAGATGGCCTTAGGTTTATGTTGTGGATAGTTTCACGAAGACCTGTTTCTGTATGTTGAACAGAGATTAAAGTAAGCTGAAGTCAAGTTTAAACCAGTGATGTGGTTGGTCTGATATGTATTGATGTGCCAGAAAATATGTCAACAAGGAGACGATGATCCCAAGAACTAGTTGACCCCCCCCCCCCATTGCTTATTGCCTGGGAGCTATAAGTCAAAACCCAGCAATATAAATATACAGTATGCAGATTGTTCATTTTGTATTTTACCCTGATCCGCTGACCTGTTGAACTGAGCATGCTCACATTTGTTTTTGTAAGTATAGACATAAAGGGGTTTTCTCACCATGCTGTTTCACAGGTAACTACAGATTCACACCACCAGTGTCAGGGATGTGTGTGGTTATATAGCAGTGATTAGCATATTTAGCTTCCCTATAACCAGCTGAGCATTATGATGACATTGCATCATCTTCTTTGAAGAGGTAAGTTATAGATTAGATTGGGGTGAGGCAATGGATGTCATATATTTGGATTTTTCTAAAGCATTTGATACTGTGCCACATAAAAAGTTGTTAAGTAAAATGATAACGCTTGGAATGGGAGAAAATGTTTGCAAGTGGGCAAGTAACTGGCTCAATGATAGTAAACAAAGGGTGGTGATTAATGGTACATGCTCGGATTGGGTCTCTGATACTAGTTGGATACCATAGGGGTCAGGATTGGCTCCTATTCTCTAAAATATATTCATTAATGACCTTACACAAGGATTGCACAGAAGAATATCAATCTTTGCAGATGATACTATGTGAAGTAATTAACATGATAGAGGACAATGTGATATTACAAAGGGATCTGGATAAGCTGGTGACCTGAACAGAAAAGTGGCAGATGAAGTTTAACACAGATAGATGCAAGGTTATGCACATAGGAAGGAAAAATCCATTACATGACTACATGTTAAATGGAAAAACGCTGGGAAAAAGTGACCTGGAGAAGGACTTGGGAATCCTATTTAACAGTAAACTTATTTGTAGTAGCCAGTGTCAGGCAGCAGCTGCCAAGGCAAATAGGATCATGGGGTGTATTAAAAGGGACATAGATGCACATGATGAGAACATCATTCTCCCATTACACAAATTGTTATTCGGATCGCACATAGAATATTATGTACAGTTTTGAGCAACAGTGCACAAAGAAAGGCATTGAAGAGATTGAACAGGTTCAAAGATAGGCTACGAAAATAATAAAAGAAATAGGTGGACTACAATACCCAGAAAGATTAGGAAAATTTGGGTTGTTCAGTTTAAAGAAAAGATGGCTTTAGGATGACTTAATTAATACAGCTCTGGAAAAAATGAGACCACTGCAAAATTTTCAGTTTTTCTGATTTTTCTCTTTAATGGTATATTTTTGGAGAAAAGTGTACATTGTTATTTTATTATATAAACTACTGACAACATTTCTCTGAAATTCAAAGCAAAACATTCATTTGCAGTAAATGAGAAATCTTCAAAACAATAAAAAAGAAGCAGTGCTGTCAGACCTCAAATAATGCAAAGAAAACAAGTTCAAATTTACTTAGAAACAATAAGACTAGTGTTTTAAGTCAGGAAGATTTCAGAAATCAAAATTTGGTGGAATAACCATGATTTTTTGATTCAACTTCCTTTTGGCCTATTCCTAGCACTTGTTTTGCCATCCCGCTTGTCCTATCGCAAGAGGATGTTTTTAGTCTTTCCTTCATTAAATAAGTAAGATTTGGTTCAGGTGATCACCTAATTAGAAGCACATTAAGTAGAATGAGGTGTACTTTGGTTGGAATTCAACTGACACTGGAATGGAATGGCTGTCAGACATGTAGAGATGCTGATTTTTAGAAAACTGTGCAGTGGTCTCTTAATTTTTTCCAGAGCTGTATGTATAAATATATCAAGGTTTATTATAAAGATTGCTCCCATGATCTATTTATACCCAGGACTGTATCAAGAACAAGGTGGCATCCTCTACACCTAGAAGAAAGAAGGTTTCTACATAAGCATAGAAGAGGACTCTTTACTGTAAGACCAGGGAGACTGTGAAACTCTCTGCCAGAGGAACTTGTCGTAGTGACTTCACTAAATGAGTTCAAAAAGTGTCTGGATACCCCTCTACAGTATAATAATTTATATGTTGTAATTAATTAGTAAGTTATAGTGACTAGGATTCTGGAAAAAGGACGTTGATTCAGGGATTTATTCTGATTGCCAGATTGGAGTTGGAAAATAATTTTTTCCCTAAAATGAGGACAATTGGCTTCTACCTCATGTTTTTTTTTGCCTTCCTCTGGATCAACACTATAAGACAATGAACTGTACTGGATGGACAACTTTTTTCAGCTTTACAAACTTTGTAACTCTGTAAATGCAGGAGATTTAATCTGTAAAGTAAACACTACAGACTTCCATTGAGTGAAAATAATTGCTTTTCAAAGGTAATTAATCTAATCTTGTTAGAGATAAAGACTCTGCTTCATCTGACCATGGCAACATCACTGCCTGTTCTCTGTCTAATCCGGAAGGGAGATATAGATGGTAAACTAGAGAAACTTGTGTATAAGTGCAATATCAATAGAGAAATTTATTTCGTAAATTTCTTTAAGAGCCCCTACATGTTGAAAGCTAATCATTGTAGTGATAAAACCTCTTTAACCCCTTAAGGACCCTGGACGTATGAGTACGTCCTAGGGTCCATAAGGGGCTTTGCAGGGGGATTGCTCCGCGATCCCCCCCGCCCAGCCGGCGGCTGTTAGCGGCTAATCGCTGCTAACACCCGGCCGTTACAGCACGAACGGGCAGCGTCGCCCACCCGCCCGCGCTGTTTAACCCGTCAGACACCGTGGCAAAGATGGCCGCGGCGTCTGAATGAATTAAGATCGGTGCCCCGCACCGATCTTAAGGGTGATCGGCACCGTCGCAGCATAGCTGCAACGATCCGACCCCCGGACATGGCAGTGGGGAGCCTTGGGAAGGGTCCCGTCACTTCCATGTCCTGGTTTGCCCCACTTCCGTGGGGAAACCATCATCTTGGTACAGTATAATGCATTGCCTATGCAATGCATTAGACTGTATTGACAATCGCGCCACCTAGTGGTCAAGCACCATAGGTGGCCTCAATGTTAAAGTAAAAAAAAAATAAAATAAAGTTTTACATTACAAAAAAAAAGTATTAAAAGTTCAAATGACCTCCCTTTCCCCATTTTACAAATAAAAACAATAAAATAATATAAAAGTTACACATATTTGGTATCGGCGCGTCCGAAAAAGTACAATCTATAAAAATCTAACATCATTTATCCCGTGCGCTGACACCGTAGAAGAAAAAAAATTCAAAACGCCAACATTGCGTTTTTTGGTCATTTTATGTCAACTAAAAAAATTGAATAAAAGTGATCAAAAAAGTCACATGCATTCCAAACTACTAGCGATAATAAGTACACTTCAGCCCGCAAAAAATGCACCCTCACTGACGTCCGTAGGTGTTAGTACAAAAAAGTTTTTACGGTACCAAAACATAACGGAAACCCTACATGTTTGGTATTGCCGGATGCGTATCAACCTGTAGAATACAGATAACACATTGTATTGACCGAAGATTGAACGCCGTCAAATCAAAACCCCCGCAAACAGGGGAAAATATTTTTTTTTTTTTCACAATTTGTCCCACGGGAATTTTTTTTGGGGGTTTTCGCGTATATTCTAAGTATATGATTAACACCATTAGAAAGTACATCTTTCCCACAAAAAAAAAAGCCTCATGTGCTTTTAGGTAAAAAAATAAAAAAGTTAGGCTCGGGGGAAGACGGGGGGGAAAAGAACGTGTCAAAAAAAAAACAAAACGCCGGGTCCTTAAGGGGTTAAAGACATTAACTGGGCAAGTTTAAAATTGACAACCATAAAATTAGGCATATTGCGGGATGTCTAGCACTCCAAAGTTTTTATAAAGAGGCAGCGGCGGGGAAAGGGGAAGGGGAACAGAGGCGCGCCAGGGCGCCTGCCACTAGTGGGCGCAGGCATGGAGCCAGCTCGACTGAGCCAGCTCCATACATTGCGCACTCCCAGCTTCTCTATAAGGGGCAGCAATGGACTCCCTCCGCCCCCCCCCCTTCCTCCGGGCGCGGGGGGGGGTCAAGGGGGAGTGCGGGGGGCGCCTTACATTGGGGCAGTAAATAGAGAGACATGTCAGGAGGGGTTAAAAATTCATCTCCCCCAACATGTTGTTTCCCTGTACAATTTCCTGTCACATGGCGCCCCAGTGTAAAGCTTGGGGAAAGTGGCGGGGCTTCGCCCCCTGTCCCCCCCGGGGCCTGGATCGCAAGTTCTGACTGGAGGGTGAGTGTTTGGGGGGAATTAAGCTATGAGAGGGTGCACTGAGGGGGAGGCTGCACTGAGGAGGGCGGGATGAGGGGGAGGCTGCAGAGGGGAGGCGCATGAGGGGGAGGCTGCACTGAGGGGGGGCCACTGAGAAGAGGTGCCGAGGGAGAGGCTGCACTGAGGGAGAGGAAGAGAGGCTGCACGGAGGAGAGGCTGCACAGGAAGGCTGCCGAGAGAGGGGGGACTGAGGAGGACTGCAACCCAGGGGAGGCTGGACCCAGGGGGGGGGCTGCACAGAGGGGGCTCTACTGAAAGGCTGCACAGGGGGGGGGAAAAGGAAAAGGCGCACTGGGGAGAGGGTGCATGAGGGAGAGGGTGCATGAGGGGGGGTGCACCGGGGGGGGGGGGCACCGAGGGGGAGGCTGCACCGAGGAGAGGCTGCACCGAGGGTGAGGCTGCACTGAGGAGGAGGCTGCACTGAGGGGGAGGCTGCACTGAGGGGGAGGCTGCACAGAGGGGGGCTCTACTGAGAGAGAGGCTGCACTGAGGGAGAGGAAGAGAGGCTGCACTGAGGGAGAGGCTGCACCGGGGAGTGGGAGGCTGCACCGAGGGGGAGGCTGCACTGAGGAGGGGGAGGCTGCACCGAGGAGAGGGAGGCTGCACTGAGGTGGAGGCTGCACCGAGGGGGATGCGCTGCACAGAGGGGGGCTCTACTGAGAGAGAGGCTGCACTGAGGGAGAGGCTGCACTGAGGGAGAGGAAGAGAGGCTGCACTGAGGAGAGGCTGCACTGAGGAGAGGCTGCACTGAGGAGAGGCGGCACTGAGGGAGAGGCGCACCGAGGGGAGGCTGCACTAGGATGGCTGTACGAGGGGGAGGTTTGTACTGGGGGGGGAGGCTGAAACTGAGGGGGAGACTGCACGGGAGGGGGCTCTACTGAGAGAGAGGCTGCACTGAGGAGAGGCTGCACTGAGGGAGAGGAAGAGAGGGCTGCACTGAGGAGAGGCTGCATGAGGAGAGGCTGCACTGGGGGGAGAGGGGCACCCGGGGGGAGAGGCTGCACCGAGGGGAGAGGCTGCACTGAGGGGGAGGCTGCACCGAGGAGGAGGCTGCACCAAGGGTGGTTGCTGCACCGAGGGGGGAGGCTGCACTGAGGGGGAGTCTGTCTGCACTGAGGGGGAGGCTGTCTGCACTGGAGGGGAGGCTGCACTGAGGGGAAGGCTGCACTCAGGGGGGCTGTATTGTGAGGGGGGCTGTAGTGAGGAGCTGGTTGTAATGAGACAGAGGGGGGGTTGTAGTGAGAGCCCCCTATTTGCTGCTTGCACAGCGATATTATGTGGTGACTGTATCACCATTATCCAGGGATGTCATCTATAGAAAACTGTCTTTATAGCTATTTGCATAGATTTTCCTTCACAACATATTATTTTACATAAATACAATCTAAGATACCCTACTAACCCCTCTTGTGTGTCGGAATTCTGTTTTTTTTCCCCCCATTCTGCCTAGTTGGGACAGGCGGGATGCAGGCAGTGTGCGTTAGGTTAGGGCTGGGATTATTATTATTATTTTTTTTTTGGGGGGGGGGGGGCGCCATTTGCTTACTTGCCTAGGGCACCAAAATGCCTTGTCCCGGCACTGATAGCAGGTACCTTAAATGCATGCCCAGTGGCTTAAGTGCTAATTGAAACTTTACAGATGTGTGTCTCATGACACAAATTTAAAGGAAAATTCTAAAAACTTAATGCTCAGTGGATCTTCCAAATATCTGCTACTTAGATTTTTGCAACTGTAGTAGCCACATACAGATATATTACAGGTGAGGGCTCTCTTCTTCCGTCTTTAGCTTTCTTTGATATTCTTTTTAGTTTAAAAGGGTTGTCTTACCATGATGTTTTACAGAATCACAGCCAGCTTCAACCACAGATTAGGCTGTGGGTGGGTCTACATCAGTGATTGGCATATCAGCTCTGCTGTTCCTAGCTAAGTCTGTTAAATTGATATGAGTGTGGGAGGATTAAAAAACGTAGTGCACTAGGCTACATAGCTCTAAAGGGTTAAAGCATGTCAGTAAATAATGCAAACAAGCTTCTGTCTTACAGATAAGAAACAAAGCAGGATATTACATCATCATCCCAGCCACTGCTACACCCTGTAAGAGCAGGGAGTGATAGCTGATAACTAGGGAAACTTGTATACAAAATCAGAAGATAAGATCTCCTCCTTACTCTGAAGAGAAGCAAAATCAGAACAGCAATGTACTTGGTAATAGACGTTGCCTACATGTGCAAAGCTAATCAATGAAACAGGAATACTCCTTTAATCCTACAAAGTCAGGCAGAAACAGATGGGGTAACCCCCATAACCATCGACATCATTGAATCTAGTTGCTCTCTTATAGCGCTGATTGGAGAACTTTGAGGGAGAAGAAACCTTATATGTCTAATCTTTAGTGAGTCAAGCAATACTGCATATAACTGTAACTGAGTCATTTTAAGTGACCTATTTCTCTATTAATATTGAACAAACATTTTTTTAGATGTCAGAATTTTTTTAATCACTCCAATTATTTGTCTTTCCCATTGGTTATATATGGATATCTTTTGGCAATGTTAAAAGTTTAAATCCGGTCAAGTGGCCTTAGTCATAAATATTGCATATCTAGCAGGCTCAGGTTATGAAGAGCATTATTATCAACAGATCACCCCAATACTGACATAAAATAACAAGTTATTCTGAGCAGTGAGCATCATTCACGTATCCTCTCAGTATCACAGAGTACCAAAACAGCATCTGTTTTACATTCCATGTGAATGTGTTTGGCATGGCTTTTCCTTGCTGTCACCACTCTATGATTAAGGGATGCAAATGAGAAAATATTCTGATTTGGTCTCTCATTAATTATGGATAATGCATAATCGTATCTGCTGGTGAAAGGGAAAACAAGTTCTGTAAAGGACTTCATAAATAAAGTGATTAAACCTATCATTAGAGAAATTGCACTGACACTTGCACATCTTCCATTTACTTCTGCCTTTGCTTTTTCACCTTCAGCTAACTTATTGATTGCCAATCTGTGCTGAAATTTTAACTCTGCCATAGACTTGGATCAATAAGCAACAACCGTTCAGGTCATTACTATTATGACCTGATCTTTCTCTAAAACCGAGGGTGTTGATGTAGTATATTTTGACATTAGGTTATTATTTTTTTTTCTTTTATGGCTTATAACTGTATTGTATTATCACACCAGGAGAGCAATCAGTATTCATGTATAAATGTAACCCTAATTCGCTTTTGCTACACAATATTCAGTATACAGTACTTAATGCACCTTCATAAGCTAAAGGAAACATCTTGCCCATTTACTTGTTTCCTATTGTTTTCAGCCCACTGTATAAATCGCTGAGACACTGGTTTACTGTATTAACACTGACCTCCAACTATGGACCTCGAGTAATTTTTAGGTTTAAATTTCTGCGCTTAATTTTATAACATGACATACAGATATTGTTCTTCTGATATAAAACTTCAAGTTCCCTATATAGATTTACAGTTAAATGACAACAGCCCGTCTGCTTGAAGCCAACACTAGAGCTTACCACATACTGATTTATTGTTCAGATAAATTAGAGTTGTAAATATGGTTTAGCAGGTAACACTTCCTAGAGGAGGTTATAGACAGGCAAAAACTTTTTGGCTACTAGAAAATCAAGTCCAATCATTTCAAAGATAAATTTTGAAAGAAATCAGCACAAAAGTACATAGCTTAAAATTAAAGGGGTTGTCTCACTGCATTGATTCATCCTGCTTTCTTTTTGTTTCTTTTCATTCCGGGGCATGTTTATTGGCTTCTACTAGGCTGCAGTAGAAGCCAGGTCTGTAACTATAGCAACCAAAGCTGGCAGCTTATCAGGAGAGATCAAACAGGTGTGTAGCTATAGCGACCTGAGCAGCTGATACAGCTCATACAAGAGGGGATATCCCAGAATAGGTAGGATACTGTTAATGGACATATATTACAAAGTGACTTGATTTTGCAAGATCTTTAACATAAAAAGCAATCCTTGTAGTGAGACAACCCCTTTAAATGTTGTTGTTGAAATAACTGACCAAAATTGGTAAATATGTAAAGCTGCAGTCGAATCTGTAAGCATTACAAATTTTAATAAGCCAATCTAACCAAATGAAGATTGGGGAAATACTGGTAGGAATTTGTTATTTAATAAATATTTGCTATAGAGTTTCCTGTGTCATTTTGTAACTAAAAATACTGCCAAAATGTGGTTGGTCGACATGACACACTAAAACATTTATATATGTTGGCTAATAGAAAAGGACTTATAATCAATTATTTATATTGCAGAAGACACAGTGGCTTACACTCACCAGCCAGGGGGTGGAGGTTGAGGGAGAATTATACTGCACCACCCATGCTTTAATGAAGTGTCCTAATGGGTTAATTATTATGTGTTTGTGGTCCATTAGACCATGCGTTATATAAACCTTTCCTGGGAGAGTATAATGGCTACGATTAAATGCTGGTATACAACCTGAAACACATCAGTTTTCTTTATGTTTTATAGTTGTGGTTTTTATAGTGTCACTTCCATAAAGGCTGAAGTTTTAAGGATTGCTGGATCACTTGTTTTAGATGCTACTATTTGTATGTGGGTGTGGTTCACCATGTTTCCATGCATCCAAGATTAGCTGCTAAGATGAGCTAGTTTAATTACATGTACTTAATTATATGTACGGAACCGAGATTTGGTTACTGTATGATGGTAATATTTCAGCACTGTGGTGTTAATTATGCACTGTACAGTATACTATTTCAGAGTACAAAAGACGGAGAAACCAGCCCCAAAATTTGTAAGTTCTCATGCACGGAAGCACGTCCCAAGACATGGCAAGATAAACGGCTATTTCAAAGAATATCCAACACGGAGACGGCAATCCCATAAAAACATATCCAAAGTTTATTTGTGTACAATATTAAAAAGATCAAAAGACACTCACCAGGTCATGCAAGTTTATAGTGGTCAGTCACACACAATGAGGCATGGAGGTGAAATGACGCTAACGCGTTTTTTTGTGTGCCCGAAACGCGTTAGCATCCATGCCTCATTGTGTGTGACTGACCACTATAAACTTGCATGACCTGGTGAGTGTCTTTTGATCTTTTTAATATTATACAAAAATAAACTTTGGATATGTTTTTATGGGATTGCCATCTCTGTGCTGGAAATTCTTTGAAATAACAGTATACTTTTTTGCAATATAATGAGGCAGCATTACTTTATAGCATTGGTAACAGTATGGAAGTGTAGTTGGATAACATATGACACAGGTATTTTAGCATCATGCCATATAGCACTTCTAGTAAGACACTATGATAGTGCTACCATTTGCGTAGCATGCAAACAAGAGGTATCACTACCACAACATCCAGTGTAAATGTAACACTGCATAGATAGATAGAGACCTAGATAGATAAATAATAGATAATATTGCAGCTGTGAATTTTGACTATGATAATTATAAACGTCACATAGCACACATGGAACTCTTCCTGCACTTTAAACCCTTGTTACCTGTTTTCATTTATTCTAGGTTTCATTATTAAACCAGGTATATTTGCTCTGAGTTTTGGGAACATAGAATATGGAATAAAATAACATGCTCATGGCAACAAAATGCTTGTAATGTTAATTTTCACTGAATTAATAAAGCTTCTGTATCTTGAAACTGTTAATATATACAGAATTTTTCCACACAAATTTGAACACCAAACCATTTTTAATATAATTCTGAGATTATTGCTTATTCGTGCTTTCTTATGATGACTAAAATGAAGGCTTAGATAGAATATGATAATAAATGGCACGAGTACTAACCAGTGCTGCTCTGGATTGTCCTCACTGTCGTCGTTGTGCGTGGAGGGGATGATGGTCTAAGCAGCACACTATCATCATCTTGAGAACATCCTTTCTCGATTGCTCTAACATAGCTGTGGCTTCTCATTCGAAAACAGCCGGGCATTGGAAGATCCAGTGCCTCCACCGCCTGAGATTCTAGTTCACTAAAAACGGACTCACAGACTGATTCAAACTGACCATTGACTTCCATTTCACTAACCTGAAAATGAAAAGTTGCTATCAGTACATATCGGTATAACATCTATTTGCTGTAGCATGTAATATACATTTATATGCTATCATACCATGATGAAATGAAAATAAAGCTCTGCCATACATCACATACTCAATTCATCATGACCATACATGCAACACCTATATTTAATTGTTGGGCCAATAATCTAAAGAATAACCAAGAAAAAGTGGTTAATCAAAACTACCAAAAACACCTACAACATGAACCACTGTGTTCAATTCAAAAGAATCTTTATTGAATCACAAATATAAAATAACAAATACAAACTTTAAAAATAGTAGCAATAATACCTGCACAAAAGCAAGTGTGCATCCCCACCACTCACTTGAAAATATACATTATACGGCCTGGGTTATATAAGACATACCCCATATATATCAAACAACATGTAACAATATTATAAACACCTGACCTGAAAGTAAACCAGTGTAGAATGAGGGTATAGAGAGCATCACATTGCGCCCCAATGCGCGTTTCGACGTGTTGTAGGTGTTTATGACCATACATGGTAACACACAAAGCAATAAGGAAGGGGCTGGACATGGGGGCGCAGCTCTGGGGGGGAGGCCCCGCATGACCCGGCGCGCCGTCTGTGGCGCAAGGTCAAAGGGGGTGGAGCTACGCGGGCGACGCGCAGAGAAGGGGGGCCGGCATATAAAGCCGAGCCCGCGCTGCTCGGGAGCAGACGCGCGGTCAGCAGAGAACAGCAGTGGTAGGCTGACGCGCGTGCTGCTCCTGTGACAGGAATTTGGGATTTTTAGAGTGCCATCATGTCTGGGCCAGCCGAGGTAGAGGCCCATATAGCCCAGCTAAGGCAGGCAGCAGGAGAGCGCGGCCCCGCCTGGCTGGCGGAGCAGGTACTGGGCACGCTGGAAGGGGTGGGGGCACGGCCACCTCTGGGTCGACCACTCCTCCTGAAGTGGCTTCTGGTTCAGGGGCCACTGTTAGGCGTAGGACTCGGCCGCCGGAGCGTCTGAGCCCGGAGCCGACACCGAGGGCCCGCGTTCGCCGCAGGAGCCCCTCCGGGGACCCTCCAGGTCGGGCGGCACGGTCGTCCTGGCAGTCGTGCGCGGCCCGGCCTGGGAGGAATCCAACCAGGCGGGCGGGCCCAGCGGAGCGCCGCAGGCGCCATCCCAGCCCGGGGGTGGCGTCTGCGGTGGCTCCAGTCTTCGAGATTCCCGTGGCAGCGGCGGGTGCTCCTGGCGATGAGCCGGTCGGGGGGCCCGCCAGGGAGCGTGTCCGGAGTTCCGGGAGAGAGGAGGCTGAGCCAGATGCCGGCGCGAGGACAACGTACTCAGCGGAGACCTGGCGGACGGCCGGACCTGGTGGTCTGGTGCCTGAGGTGCGTTATGGGGACCCACTTGGGGGTCCTCCGATGTGGGAGAATACGGGAAGGATCCGATCAGAAGTCCATGTGGTCCGGGAGCGTCAGCGGTCAAGATCAGAAAGGCGAGAGGAGGACAGCACCATCGAGGGACAAGGAGACAGGCTTCAGGGATCGGGCAGCGCCTCTGGCTGGATCACAGCTCCCGTGCAGCCTGGTGAGTCTCCTTCTATGTTTGTCTCGTCACCGTCGGGGCATGCGGCGCAGGGGTTGGCATCGGGCTTAGCTCCATTTGGCGGTGGGATCACGGCGTGGCAGGATTTAGCTGGTAGTTTACGCGAATTTTTGGCTCGTTTCCCGGGTATACCAGGGTCTGGGTGTCAGCAGTCCCCGTTGTCAGCTTGGAGCGTGGCGGGTAACTCGTCGGCGGGTCCGGTTTGGCCTATGTTGGGAACGAGGGATCTTACGGGTGGAGAAAGGGGGGGGGGGACTGCTAGGGAAGCCGGGGTGACTGTATCGGTGCAGACCGAACAGGATTCGGTTGATAGGTTGCGGCTGGACGACAGGGCAAAAGGGGAAGTATACGTTTGCTTCGAAGGCCCCTTGGGTGCCCATTTAAAAAAGGAAGTGAGAGAAAAAATTTGGCAGGATGAATATGTCGAAATTTTTTCTCTTCTTCCTCTGGAAAAATTCAATTTGCCAAAAGGAAAACGCGACGAAAGCAAAAAGGAAGAAGAGGAGAAGCGGAGGTGGCGGCTGATACCGCAGACCTTTCAGAACTGGATGCAGGCGTTTGCTATTTTGGCAAGTGTCATTGGGGAAAAGTTCCCTGAGCATTGTTTGGCGCTCTTTTGTTATCTGGATTCGATAGGTGAGGCGCAACGGGTCTATGGGGGGCAAGCATGGCTCCACTATGACGAGCAGTTTCGTCAGCGGAAGGCTGTGCGGCCGTCAATCCGATGGGACCACAAGGATATCGGTTTGTGGCTGAGAGTTATGGCTCCGACCCGTTACGGTCAGCCCTTTCAGGGCGGATCCGGGGGCTTTAGCCAGCAGGGAGGCGTCGGGTCAGGAAGCAGCGGATCCCAAGTGGGATTCAAGGCCGGGGTCTGCTGGCAGTTTAATGAGAACCAGTGCAGGTTTGGGACAAGTTGCCGATTTAAGCACGTCTGCGCAGTCTGCAGCGCCACCTCCCACGGGGCGGCTCGGTGCCTGCGCAAGGGAAGAGGTAGGGGGAGGCTGGTCCTTCTCAAGGGAATGACCCCGGTGAGCATTCTCCCGATGGGGCCGTACCTAGATAGATACCCAGATCAAAAGGCTGCGGTGTTGTTACATGAAGGGTTTCGGGATGGTTTTAGGATCCCGCCGCCCGCTCATGAGGTCCCCTTTTCTACCAAAAAATTTACGATCGGCCTTGCAACACCCAGGGGTAGTAGCAGAAAAATTGGCAAAGGAAGTATCCTTAGGTAGAATGGCGGGCCCATTTGGGACCAAGCCATTACCAAACTTGGTGGTTTCCCCGTTAGGAGTTGTTCCGAAGAAGGAACCTAATAAATTTAGGTTAATTCACCATTTATCATTTCCGAAGGGTTTTTCGGTTAATGATGGTATCGACCCGGAACTATGTTCGGTGGTCTACACGTCGTTCGACGCGGCACTTCGTTGGGTTCGGTTTCATGGACGGGGGGCCCTTATGGCAAAGACGGATATTGAATCCGCTTTTCGTTTGTTGCCGGTGCACCCGGATAGTATTAGGTTGTTGGGGTGTTTTTGGGAGGGGTCGTTCTTCATAGACAGGTGTTTGCCAATGGGGTGTTCCATCTCCTGCTTCTATTTTGAAGCATTCAGTTCCTTCTTGGAATGGGTGGTGCGGGATGTTTCGGGGTTGCCGTCTGTTATTCATTATTTAGATGACTTCCTTTGCATTAGCCCAGCGGACTCATCAATGCAATGGGTGGCGAATCAATTTGGAGTCCCGCTGGCGGCAGATAAGACAGAGGTGCCGACCACATTGATCAATTTCTTGGGTATCCACATTGATTCCATCTTAATGGAATGTAGTCTACCAGAAGATAAGTTGGTGGGCTTGCATCAGGAAGTTGAAGGGTTATTGGCGTGCAGGAAAGTAACATTGAGGGACTTGCAGTCCCTGTTGGGAAAATTTAATTTTGCCTGCCGCATTATGCCCATGGGAAGGGTGTTTTCGCGACGATTGGCGGGGGCAACGGCGGGGGTTCGGGCCCCACATCATTTTATTCACTTGTCGGCAGGTATGAGAGCAGATTTGAAGGTGTGGCAGTCATTCTTGGAACAATATAATGGACGATCCATTATATTGGACAAGGCGTTGAACAACGCGGACATCGAAGTCTTTACGGTTGCGGCGGGAAGTGTGGGGTTTGGGGCATACTGCCAGGGGAACTGGTGTGCGGGCCGTTGGCCTGCGACGTGGGTAGAGGCAGGTTTTGTTAAAAATCTGGCTCTTCTCGAACTGTTCCCTATTGTATTGACCTTTGAGATCTGGGGGGATCGTTTTAGGAATAAGAAGATTCGCTTTCACTGCGACAACCTCGGGGTTGTGCAGGCGATAAACTCCTTGTCGGCTTCCTCCCCGCCTGTCCTCTGTTTGCTGCAACGTTTTGTCCTGCGATGCTTGGAGTTGAACGCATGGGTGGTGGCTACGCATGTCCCGGGAGTAAAAAACAATCTGGCTGACGCATTATCTCGTTCGCAGCTGGAGCGTTTCCGGGAGCTGGCGCCGGAGGCAGCGGAAGTGGGGGTGGAGTGCCCCAAGGAGTTATGGACCGTGGTTTGGATGCCGCGCACCGCTTGTTCAGGTCATCCTTAAGTACGGGGACGTGGGTTTCATACTCGGCGTCATGGGCTCTGTGGGAGCATTGGCTAGAAAACCTTGGGCGGGTGATCACTGATAGGGAGAGGTCGGCGGCATTGTTCTGTTGGGTAGGGCATGTTGTTAATGAGGGGTGGTCTATATCTAGGGTTACGCTTATGATGTCGGCTCTGGCTTTTGGTTTTAAGTCCCGGGGAATGTCGGACGTGACAATGGAATTCATTGTTGCGCAGGCTCCGAAGGGTTTGTGGAAGGGAAAGCGGAAGGCTGATCAGCGGCGCCCGGTGGTGTTCAATTTATTGGAAAGGTTGGGGGACAGGCTGTCAGTGGTTTGTTCTTCAAATTTTGAAGTCAGTCTCTTTAGGCTTGCCTTTTCATTGGCCTTTTTTCGGGCGTTACGTGTTAGCGAGCTGGTTTGCCCCAGTAAGAGAGTTGTTGGGGGTCTCCTAGACTCAGACGTACAACGTACGGCCGATGGTTTGGCGATTCTGATAAGGCAGTCTAAGACGGATCAGGGGGGTAAGGGTAAGATTGTGCGTTTAGGGGCAGTTGGAGGCTCTGTTATGTGCCCGGTTAGGTGTTTTGCCGAATATAGCAGGATGCGCGTGGGGGACTTCGGCCCCCTGTTGGGGCACTCAGATGGCAGTTTCCTGTTTCAGTTCCAGTTCACAGCGGTCTTTCGCCGCTGTTTGGAGGAGCTGGGATTGAACCCGCGTCAATTTGCGCCACATTCCTTCCGCATTGGGGCGGCACCGGAAGCGGCGGGTTTGGGACTGGATGCAGACTCGGTGTGCAAGATAGGGAGATGGGAATCTGAGAGGTTCAGGTTGTACATTCGCCCGCATTTAGTGGCGTTATAGCTTGGGGGGGGGTAGGTGGTGCTGGGGTGTTTTTTGGGATAAGGAAATGGAAGTAGGCAATTGTGTTTAAGTTAGGAATATGGGTTCTCCTCATTCCCTCCCCCCTTCCTTTTTTCCTTTTCTTTCTTTTCTTCTAGGACAACGACTGGTCTGGATCTTTGGCCACTCGTTCGTGCATTGGGGTTGGAACGAGCAGCGCTGAGAACTAGTGGTCAGCAACTCGGAATTCCGGAAGAAATTGCGGTGGTGCGGTGGATTGGGAAAAGAGGAATGGTGTGGAGTCAAGTTTTGCCGGACTTTCAGAGATTCGTTTTTTGGTATAGGGCACCGGATATTGTTGTGTTTCACGTTGGGGGGGGGGAACGACTTGGGGTCCCGCCCCATTAGAGAGTTTGTTGCGGCTTTGGTCCCTTTATCCAGGTTTGGTAATTGTATGGTCGGATATGGTGCCAAGGTTATCATGGCGACACGCTGAATCAGTAGCAGGAATTAATAGGGCACGCATTAAGGTAAATAGGTCAGTGGCGTCCTTTGTGTCTTGGAATGGGAGATTTGTGGTTAGACATAGAGAATTGGAGCCGGGGGATGGGGAGTTCTGGCGTAGGGACGGGGTACATCTAAATGCTGTAGGGCTCGATTTATGGTCTTTGGATATCCGTGAAGGGATTGAGAGGGCTTTGGGGCTGTGGGGGGCGTCGCGGTTGTAAGGGGTCACGATCGCTAGCTGTGGCGGGTTGGGGTCCTTGGAGTCGGTGGAAAATTATGGGGGAGTCAGGCTCAGCTTGGCTCCCAATTTCGTGGATGGTCTGGTCTGGCGAAGATTTGGGCTCCACAGGGCAGCGTCCTTGGGAGCAGGTCACGGAATGGTTAGCCGCCTGAGGTGGCTCTTGGTGCCCTGAAGCCGGGGGTGACGGCTGGGGGCAAGAAGACTGCGGAGAGAAGAAACAGGTGTTTTCGCCAGACCCTGGTTGTTGGTTTATTTTTAGCTCCAAGGACCTCAGCCCCAAGTTGATGGTTATGGTGGATGGGTATTGCGGGGGTTAGTCTCATTAGTTGTCTGTTATTATGATTTGTCTGTATGTAAATAAACGGCTGCTGTGGCCAAATTATCCAATCCAAGTCTCTGTGTTTTTGTAAGGGATTTGGGGGATTGGAGGGTTGGGCTAGACAGAAGAGGATAGGCGCTGCCCAGGGTCATGTTAAATCAGTTGTACGAAGAAGATCTTCTTTGGGAGATAGCACATTAATCCACAATGTGGATGGGCTCTAACAGCAGAAGAAGACACTATTCTAACCCTGTCTGCTAAAAGGCTATAATGGGCATAGTTGATGAGTGTTGTTGGTTGTCTGACTTTTTTGATTTCTGCTTAATCATGTGTTAGAGACAGATTGTGGGTAAATTTTAATAATCAATGGATTGATCGTAACATGTGAACTTATTTCATGCTTATGGTAGTAACGGTGATCAAATTCTAGGGAAAATTAATATATAGTACTCAGAGCTGTTACTGCTAAGTGAGCTTGGCTTAATTGTCATATCTCTCTGAATATTACTGCTGACTATTTCCATCCCATGGACAAACAGTTAACCAATCTCAGTCCACTGACCACCTTTTGTATATATTCTCTAAGAGCGGCATGTATGAACGAGGCTTCGCTAGAAGTCTGGGGTATTCTCAGCCCGACATCAGGTGCAGCCCCGTTTGCAAACGTGAAAAGCCTCCCGTACGCCAGTATCAGGCGCATTACAGAGCGCAAGCGACACTTTGTAATGCGCCTGATTTTGGCGGGTGTGCGGGAGGTGGGGCGCACTAGAACCGCGCGAAGCTACATGTTTATAGCATTGGTATGGCAATTCTAGGCGCATTACTACTGGAACAGGAAAACCACTTTCAAAGTGGTTTACCTGAGCCAGAAATGTTGTCTTAGCACTAGAATGAGCATGATTTATGACCCGCTATAGAGCAGGTTCATAAATCAGGCGCATTCTATGCTATTATAATGCGCATGAAAATTGGCATTTAAACACCAAATTTCACACATGCCACCGTAAAGAAATCCAGCTGGTATTTTTATCATGTCAACATAGACTAAAGTCTCCGGTTGTCAGTATAAATGCAATATGCCTTATTTATATTTTTTCCTTCAGGAATAAATGGAAAGTTTTGAGTCTCAGAAATTAACTTGAACCACTTTTTTTTCACTATCACTTTTCTCCCAATACAATAACACCATCTACATGGGTGATAAGCAGGGTTAGACAGTAGAGTACACTGTCCAACCATTGGAGCTCTAGGACTAATATTGCTTTTAAAAAATGAAAAAATGCGGGGAATGTATTTTTTTTTAAAACCATTGTCACAATTTCAAATATTTTATGTAGTTAAATCCAGGCTTCTTTTGTCTGCTCACTTCACTACCTGCTTCAGTGATCCCATTCCCTCCCAACTCATCTAGTCCATTTCTCCAGCTGTCAACTCTCACCCAACTGCAATATTTAACCCCTCTCTTTCCACTGGGATCTTTCTATCCTCATTCAAACATGTAATCATAACCGTTTTACTAAAAAAAAGCCCACTCTAGACCCATCCTGTGCTGCTAATTACCGATCAGTCCCTAACCTGCCCTTCATCACTTTACTCTTGGAATGCTTGGTCTGCTCTTGCCTAATCCACTGTCTCTTTAATAACTCTCTTCTTGATCCTTTGCAATCAGGTTTCTACACTCTACAATCCACAGAAACGACTAAAGTTTCAAATGATTTCCTAATGGCTAAATCTCAGGGCAACTACTCGTTGTTGCTTCTTCTAGATCTCTCTGCAACATCTGTATATCATCTTCTCCTCAGCATGCTTAGTGCCATTGGCCTTCAGGGCCCCACTCCCTTGGTTCTCATCTTACCTCTCTGACTGCTTATTTAATGTCTCATTTGCAAGTTCTACCTCCTCTTCTTTGCCTCTTGCTGTTGGGGTTCCTCGGGGATCAGTTCTAGGTCCTCTCCTCTTTCCACTCTACAAAGCCCCTATTGGACAAACCATCAGTGGATTTGGCTTCCAGTATCACCTCTACACTTTTGATACTCAATTGTACATATCTTCCCATGGCATCACCCCAGCCCTGCTACAAAACACCAGTGACTGTCTGTCTGCTGTCTCTGACATCATGTCCTTCCTTTATCTCAAACTAAACCTCACTAAAACTGAACTTCTTATTATTCCTCCATCTTCTAACCAACCCAACCCTGCTATTTCTGCTTCAATGTGTGGTACTACCATAACCCCTAAGCAGCAGGCCCGATGTCTTGTGGTCAAAAGAGGTTCCTTGCCCACTCTTGTCATCTGCACCTCAAGAACATCTCCAGAATCTGTCATTTTCTTATTATAGAAACAACTCAAACTCTTATTGTTGCTCTTATAATTTGTCGTCTTGACTACTGTAACTCCTTGATTATCAGTCTCCCTTTCTATAAACTCTCCGCTCTTCAATCTGTCCTGAATGCAGCAGCCAGACTTATCTTTCTTTCCAGCTGCTATACTAATGCCTCTACCCTGGATCAGCCACTGCACTGGTTGCCATTTGATACAACATAAACTTATCACTCTCACCCATAAAGCTCTCCACAGTGCCTCACCCCGCTACATTTCCTCCCTCATCGCTGTCTAGCACTCTACTCATCTCTGCGCTCTGTAGATGATCTTAGATTGCATGCCTCTATTTTCCAAAACTCCCATGCCCATCTCCAAAATTTTTCACGTGCTGCATCAGTTCTCCGGAAAATGCTACCCCATGCGCCCATGGAATACATTCTCTTAGGCAGACCTACCAAGATCCCTAATTGCTAACCCCCTACTTTCTGTCACACACATCTGTCACTCCCTATACATGGGCACTCACAGGCTCTTATCTGTATATAGATGTACAGTCTGGGTGGCAGGTTCATCCACTTTTTTTGTAAACCATATTTATGAAACATGGCTGGACCATTATGTAAAACAAACAATTCTCACCCATACACCCTAGTATATTGGTTTGCAAAGTGCGGCTCTGCAGCTGTTGGGAAACTACAATTCCCATCATGCATTTATGGAATCTATATCAGTGGGCATGATGGGAGTTGTAGTTTCCCAACAGCTGAAGAGCCGCATTTTGCAGACCACTGCCCTAATAGATTGTATGCTCCTGTGAGCAGGGCCCTGACACTTTGGGTGGCATGTATGAATGGGGTAGCACCAGATATCTGGCGTCTTTTCAGCCTGATATCCAGCGCAGCCCCGTTTGCTACATTTTTAAATGGCCTGTATGCCAATATAAGGAGCATTACAAAGCGTAAGCGCCACTTTGTAATGTGCATGATTTCAAGGGGCGTGCGGGAAGCGGGGCGCACTAGTACTGTGCAAAGCTATAGATTTATCGCTTTGCTACGGTATTTCTAGGCTCATTACAGCTGGAACAGGTAAACCACTTTCAAAGTGGTTTACATGAGCCAGAAATGTCGTACTAGCGCCAGAATGTGCCTGATTTATGACCCACTGCAAAGTGGGTCATAAATCAGGTGCATTCTAGGCTATTATTATGCGCACAAAATTTGGCATTTCAACGCCAAATTTCATACATACCGTCCTTTGTGTCTGATATGTAAGTAGATTTTTACCGTGTAATGTTTGTTTTTTTGTCTGTACCTATACCCTCTAAATTGTAAAGTGCTGTGGAATATGTTGGCTTTATAAAGATTATTATCATTATTAATAAAACACGAGGACTCTTCATATAGCTTGTGAACTTGTGATCACATGTATAACATGTTACTGTTGCTTGTGTAAAGTAAAAAGTTTTGGGCTTTGGATTTGTGTCTGTCCTAAACTGAAGAAATCCAAACTTCACTCAAATATCATAATACCTGGTCACCCACCATTGACAGGCAGGATTCCTACTGGACGCCTCATGGAGGCTTCAATAGGAATCTTGCCCACATCTGATGAATAATCTCATTTTATTGGGTATAACAATATAAACTTTTGGTTGCATTGGTTCAGTCAAAACCCAAATCCGAAGAGCAAAATTTACAGCAAATATATTTACTTTTGCTATTATATAATTTGTTATTCTGTTGACCTAGTAAAGAACAGAGGAGAATTGGATGCTTATTAGTTTCTACATACGACGTATGAATTATAAAGTGTTTCATAACATGGTGCAAAATAACAATTATAAATATATATTTTTATTTAATCTCAAGCATAATTTCTTCCCTAACATTGCTATAGCACAGGGATTTCTACACCAAAGGAGCTTCAGCTCATAGTCAGCAGGATAATACTGCTATATTATCAGCCCATTCATTTCATCTAAAAGTGACTAGTGCTTTTTTATCTCTACTACTATTCTGTCTCTTTGTTAATGACTACATTGTACGGCGGTATTGAAGACACAGGCATGTGAAAACTCCCCATTAGAATGTAATGTTCTGTCAGCTATGATAGCCACGCAGATATCTTCCATCACTCTCACTGTTTTCTAGTGGAAGCCAAGCATAGAAAGCCCTCAGAAGCTTTAAACACTCCACTTTATCAGAAGCCAAAGCTTTTTCTGGGCTGTAAAAGGGAATAGCATAAAAAGAGCATGTTTTCTTACACTGACTACACATTTACTGGTTTGAATGCAATTTATTCATATATGCAACCCATATAGTGAACCTCAGTAAAGTTGGAGGTCTAAATAGTTTGCTTCAAAAACTTTCTATTTTTGCATATTCTTTGTTCTTTTCACCGTAGTTTAGCCAACCTATAATAATTTGTTGGAAACGCTTCATAGGAGTGGGCTGCAAAAGTATTCATACCCTTTGAAGTTTTTGTGGCGTGCATATGTATTTAGCCCCCTGTACTCCGAAACCCCTAAATCAGGCATCCTCAAACTGCGGCCCTCCAGCTGTTGGGAAGCTACAACTCCCATCATGCCCATGGTTATAGAGTATATAAATGCATGATGGGAGCTGTAGTTTCCCAACAGCTGGAGGGCCGCAGTTTCAGGATGCCTGCCCTAAATAAAATCCAGTGTTACTAATTGCCTTAAAGGGGTTGTCTCACTACAAGGATAGCTTTTTATGTTAAAGTTCTTGCAAAAACAAGTCACTTTGCAATATGTGTCCATTAACAGTGTCCTACCTATTCCTAGATATCTCCTTTTGTATGGGCTGCATCAGCTCCTCATGACGCTAAAGCTACAGACCTGTTTAATCTCTCATGATAGGCTGCCGATACTGATTGCTATAGCTACAGACCTGGCTTCTACTACAGCCTACTAGAAGCCAGTAAACATGCCCCTGAATTCAAAATGAAACCAAGGAAACAGGACTGAGGTAAGATGAATCAATATAGTCAAACAACCCCTTTAAAGGGATAGACTCACTACGAAGATCATAGTTCAAAATGAGGGGACCAAAAATGTAAGCAGGTACGTTCTTGGTTACCATTAGCAAAGTGCTATGGTTTAAGAGAAAAGGCTGCTTCATTTGTGCTTAGCAACAGTGTTTGAGTCCAGGCTGCGTTGCGCCCAGCTAAAGAATTACTGGCTGTCTGCTAAGCATTCTGTCCCGCCCAGGTCACGGAGGAGAACGTGCAGGCTAAGGAGATACAGTGAACAGGTCGCAGACGGGAATGTGCGGGGGGATGTATGAACAAGAAGCGGCATGGACGAGAGACCGAGAGAGATTTATCCACATAAATCTCATGTGCAGTCCCACGTAAAAGAGAAAACATAGCAGTTCCATGCAAAAGGTGCAGTCTTACATAGGCAGTCCCATGTAAATCCCATATGCAGTCCCACATAAAACAGAAAACACAGCAGTCCCATGTAAGATGTGCAGTTTTACATTGGCAGTCCCATGGACAACACAGCAGTCCTCTGTGAGAGGTGCAGTCCTCCATCGGCAGACACACGTAAAACAGAAACCACAGTAGTCCCACGGAAAATGTGCAGTCTTACATCGGCAGACCCACGTAAAATAGAAAACACAGCAGTCTCATGTAAGAGGTATAGTCTTACATCAGCATACCCACATAACAATTGGAAAATGCAGCAGTCCCATGTAAGAGGTGCACTCTTACATCGGCAGACCCACGTAAATCTCATGTGCAGTACCACGTAAAAACTTTTGTGAGACAGATGCGAGGTCCCACGTAAACCACTTGTGAGACAGATGTGACAGATGTGAGACAGTCTCATGTAAACACAAACAGATAAAATGTATACTTTTGTTCTGCAGATCTGTAGAAGTCAGAGGTGTAATAATCTTCTGGATATATCACTGTGTGAGTGAGAGAAACAGAGAAAAGAAATCACCCATCTTTCCCCAAGTCCTCAAATGTCAAATGCCCATTCTAGTTACAAAGTATGTAGAGAGTAGAGAGAGCGAGAAATTTAGATATAAACAATCGAGTTACACTTAGCTTTTCACTTCCAATGATTCCAATGACAGCTGAGCACCTCTCCCTTCCCCCAGCTCACACAGAATGAATAATTACCTGCACACTCTGGGGGTGTGTCTGCTGAGATTGAAGTTGCTCTCTGCTGAGAGGAGAAACACACCCCTCCTTTTCACAAGCTCTGCTTGGCAACCAGCAGGAAACATTGTCAACTGCTGTCACGAGACAACCCCTTTCAGAAGTAACCTAGTTAGTAAATACATCAGCATGTAATTTATTCTCAGTATAATTACAGCTGTTTGGTGAATGCCTCAGAGAACATTAGTAATCAGAAAAACCAAGGAACTCACCAGACAGCTCAAAGATAAAGGGCGACACGTCAGAATAGAGGCGCTTCCACTACAGTTTTAAGGAGCATTATATATGTGTATACTGCGCCTGATTAAATAAACCCATCAAAAATCTGGCGTGTGGTATGCCTTGTATAACATTTAATGCGCCTAATTTAGGAGTATACCAAAAAAAGGCACATAGCACATTATTGCTAGCATATTTGATGCGCCTACTTTAGGCGCATTCAAAAGTGTCATGCCTGGCATAAAATGCACCTAGTTTTGGTATATACAGGCAGTCCCCTACTTACATCATTCCGACTTACATACGTCCCCTAGTTACAAACGGAGACTTATGGGGCGTGGCTGACATTTAACACTGAATCACGCCCTATGATAACCAAGTGCCAGCATGCCACAGCTGCACATGAGATACAGAACGTTAGGTGAAATCTTCTAAAAAAGGCCACAGACAGCAAAACAAATGTAAAAACCCTTCCCTGTACTATCCAAAACGAAACATTTTTTTTTTGTTGCTGGAATTACATTTAATAAATATACCTGTTCTGACTTACATACAAATTCAACATAAGAACAAATCTACAGTCCCTATCACGTTTGTAAACCGGGGACTGAATGTATATACATTTATATAGAGAATACGGCGTCAACAGTTTTTTGGTACAAAATACACCCAAAAAATTGTTGAAGCACTAATAGGACATGTAGCCCAAAGTTTTGCCAAAGGGAATTGCAGGGTTAGGTTTTAATAAAATACCCAAAACTCTAAACCTCTAACGGAGCATAGCACAACTGCTTACCTACATGGCCATCCACCTACTCTGACAACCCAGACAAGGAGAGTACTAATTAGAGATGTGTGAATCTGTCCACAGGACAACTATTATTAGTGTATTCCATAAAGCTGGAAGAAGAAAGCCCTTCTTGATAGCAAGCCATAAGAAGTCCCGTTTGCCATCTGCAAAAAGCCATGCAGGAGACCCAGCAAGCATGTGTAAAAAGGTGCAGTGGTCAGATAAGACCTAAGTGCCAAATGCTACAGTATGTGCGGAGGAAAGCCAACACCCTGAACAAACTATCCCAACCGTGAAGTATGGTGGAGTTAGCATGATGCTGGGGGCTTTGCTTCAGTAGGGACTAGAAAGCTGGCTAGAGTTGATGGAAAGATGGATAGACCTAAATACAATCCTGAAGGAAAACCTGTTGGAGGCTGTCAATTACTTGAAACTGGGGCGTAGGTTCACTTTGCAGCAGGACAATCACCCTAAACATACAGCCAAAGCTACGATGGAAATGGTTTAAATCAAAGCATATTCATGTGTTAAAACTCCAGACCTAGTTCTTATTGAGAATCTATGGCAGGACTTAAAAATTGCTGTTCACAAATGTTCACCAATCAATCTGACTGAGCTAGAGCTATTTTGCAAATAATAATGGGCAAAATGTACAGCCTCTAGATGTGCAAAACTGGTAGAGACATCCCTCAACAGACTTGTAGCTGTCATTGCAGCTAAAAGTGGTCCTACAACGTAATGACTAAAGGGGGTTGAATACATATGCATGCCACACTTTCCAGTTTTTTTAATTTGCAAAAATTTTAAAAAGCACGTATCATTTTCTTTATACTTTACAAATACTTGCTTCTTTGTGTTCATCTATCACATAGAATATCAATAAAATACATTGAAGTTTCTGGCAGTAATGTTTAAAGATGAGAAAAAGTTCAAGAGTTATGAATTCTTTTGCAACCCACTGTATTCGATAGTGACTCGGAGCAGAAAGTTCTTTCTTTCCACTATAAATACTCATAATCACCCTAAACATATAGCCAAAGCTACAATGGAATTGTTTAAATCAAAGCATATGCATGTGTTAAAACTTCAGACATTGTTCTTTTTGAGAATCTATGGCAGGAATTAAAAATTGCTGTTCACAAATGCTGTTCACCAACCAATCTGCCTGAGCTAGAGCTATTTTACAAAGAATAATGGGTAAAATGTACAGCCTCTATATGTACAAAACTGGTAGAGACTTCCCCCAACAGATTTGTAGCTGTCATTGCAGCTAAAAGTGGTCCTTTAATTGGGCATTGTATGTCTTTTGTCTGTACCTACAGCCTCAAAATTGTAAAGTGTTGTGGAATATGTTGCCGCTATATAAATAAAGGCTATTATTATTATTATTAATGACTAAAGGAGGCTGAATACATATGCACGCCACACTTTCCAGTTTTTTTAATTTGCAAAAATTTGTAAAAGCATGTATCATTTTCTTTACACTTTACAAATACTTGCTACTCTGTGTTCATCTATCACATAGAATATCAATAAAATACATTGAAGTTTCTGGCAGTAATGTTTAAAGATGAAGAAAAGTTCAAGCGTTATGAATTCTTTTGCCACCCACTGTATTCGATAGTGACTCGGAGCAGAAAGTTCTTTCTTTCACTATAACTGCTCAAAATTTCAACATGAGATCAACATGAATTCTGAACATAATCCAACAGGAAAGACAAGATGTACCTTACATAAGCCCCGGTTTAATACTCAGCCTTTTAACTCAACCACCTTAAGTGAATTTTGAAGTTGGCAGGAGCTTACCACTCACCTGACTAATTGTGCTCATGGCTCTCATGTAGCTCTCGTTTCTAGATCGGAATTTGGGAGATGTAAGGAGGGTTGATGGGTCAAGGCTGTCCATACTCCTGTTAATAGAAACTTCACTCACGGCCCTCAAGTAACTGTGGCTTCGGATTTGAAGTTTTGGGGAGTGTTCATTTGAGATTCTGTTTAAAAAGAAAAAAAATACAGCGTATTTGATTATTAAAATGTTAATAGAGTACAATCTAGCCAGCTACAAAGTGACACATCAAAAAGAGGAACAGCACCAACTCTTCATGTGAGCTCAATAGTGCAGACATAATGAAATATGGTAACCTGGTTCTGTTGTGCCAAAATATAGGCACAAAACTTATTGTATGCCTTGGTTTTGGATGCTACCAAAGTCATGACACCATTAAAGAGGACCTTTCACTTCCAGAGAAACCTCATGAATTAACAAAAAACTTATAATCAATTTCTCAAACATGTTTAATTAAGAAAATGAACACATTTCACTTGTAATTCAGTGAAAATAAAGGGCTGGCCTCTTAAGAAAGGGAGACTGGTGAACCAAGTCAGGCTAATCACACCATGATAGATCACTGTGTTGACAGTTCTGTGATACTTTCTGCCTCTGAGTTTAGAGAGTCCACTGGGAAGGGGAGAACCTGTATGTTTGCTGCATGTGAACACAAAGGAGATAAGTGCTGCAATCTTCATGCTGAATGTTATTACACTAGCTCCAATGTAATATAGATTCTTCTTCATTCACTATTAAACAGGATGAGTAGGCTGGAAGCAGCAGCAATAGAGGTAGCCCTGTCATACCTACATCCACACTGTGCTGTGGCTGCTACCTGTATGTAGTGAGGCTCAGATTAACCCTTTACATGCAGCTGCATCCTATTCATTTAGCTGGACGGCAAAATATACAAGGATTTGTGTATTGGTGGTTTGCTGCATAGTTGCAGTAATTCCCCTTCTTTTTAATTCAAATTTATGAGCATTTATGAGAAAAACAGGTGAATACATTCTTCAGGTGTATTCTCCACCTGAATCTTGGTCAGAGCACAAAGCTCCATTTACCATTCAGATGCTGTATATAATTATCTCCCCCAACATAATATCTCCCACAGAAGAAATCTCATCAGATTTTAATCTGTCTCAGACAAAATGATAATAAAACCATTGTCTCTGTAATATTGAGGGAAATCATCTGATTTGCTAATGACACATATTGGAGGAAAATCTTATTATTTCAGCTAATGTCAATTTTTGTGTTCTTTCCATATAGGAACGTGGTGCTACTAGGTCCTGAGAAGTGAAATTGAGAATGCAGACAGGCTCTTTAGTCAAAAGTGATCCGAAGTTAGGAAATAATTGATTGAAACTTCTGAGGATATAGTTCTTCAATCAAGTGCTCTTTATTGCATCTAAAGCAACATACTTAGAGCATCATATGCCCCTTTTTAAAGCTTAAAGGGGATGTATCGCTTCCTTAGTTCGGCTGATTCACACTGCTCTCAGCTTCTCAACTCTGGAAATGCAGGGAAGTTTCTTCCCCTCCCAGCTAGGTGACATCATCCCCCCCTTCACTGTGCATGCTGGCGCCCGAGACCCCCCCCCCTCTGAGTCCACATGTAACTGTGTCTTTCCCTATGCAGTCTTATTTTGTAAGAGCGTTTTACATACCACAGGCTGCATTCAATCTAGACTGAGCAACTGAACTCTTCTCCTCTCACAAGCAGGAGATGCTCTATGAATGGCACAGATCTCGCTTCTATGCAGGAGAGTTATGGTACCGGGACCAAATTGTTAATGTTTTTTCATTGTAGAATCTGATTGCAGTACTGTTTCTGCTGGTTGTGGAGAGAAATATGCTACGGCCCTAACTCTGGAGTCAGGCAGGGATCGACACAAATAGTGCTATTTCCTGATTGTGTAAGCCTTCAGTGTAATTCTGTTTCTATCTGCCTGTATAAAGTGGAAAGTGCTGATCGTCTTACTCTGATGAGAGACACAAGCTCCGTGAATTCGACCGGGGGCTGTACAGAATGTAAATGAGCTCTCAGCTAGTGAAATGCAAGGAGGAGGGATCCGGAGGGATTCGACCAGCACTGGATATCAGTGTAAACAAAAACACAAGATAAGAATACTGTGAATACAAGACAGCATTGCTAATGACATCCAATTGCAAAGTTGTTTGTTTTCACTGTCCCCTTATTCTGAAGACCATTTAATGAAATGATAAAACCCCTTTAAGAGCTAAATAATAGTACAATATGTTATCACCAATGTCTAAATGTACAGAAATATCTTCAGAAATTAAGCCCAACCCAGATGTAAAAGTTCATGAATACGTAATGGAATAAGTTAAATCATAATAAAAAGTGAATATAGTTCACTTTAGTACAAAAAAATCACACAACTAATCAAATGGATTAAACAATGAGACATCACTAACTATGCACTAATATAATGATGAGACATACACTCCCTGAAAGTATCAGTGAAACATAAAAAAAAAAGTAATCAATACACCAACATGATGCAGACTACTACAGGGATATAATAATAAATAACTGATCGTAAGTTGTTTTAGGCTTGGTTCATATATAAATTGGAGGTTTGGTTTGAAACCTGTCGCATGTGATATCAGGAATGATAGAAAAAGAAGCGCCATAAGTTGCAGTATATTTCTGTCAACATCGGACACCACGGTGGAGATCCAACGGACCCTATTGATGACTCTTGGGGCGACATGTATGATCGAGTTTTGCACCTTTTTCTGGCGTACAATGCACCTAACTGAGCTGGCTACAATGTCTAATGCACCTAACGTATGTGTTTGACTCATTGTTCGTATGACTCAAAACTTTCTAATGCGCCTAAAATGAAGGGGTGTTCTGGGGGCGTTCTGGGGCCGTTATGGAGGCGTCGCACCACACTCGTAATATTAGACACATCTATGAATGTGATTTTTTCAGAAGTAGGCGCATTACTTCTCCGACAGGCAGACCTATCTCAATGTGGTCTGCCTGAGCCCTAGGAGTCGAGGTGGAGATAGATTTGCTATAAGGGGCCAAAATTTCCAATATTTCTCAACTTACACCACTACATTACTAAAAAGTAATTTCTTATAATTATCAAACTGTATAAAATATAATTATTTAAATTAAATGAAAAATATGATCATATAAATTAATATAAAATATATAATATCCCAAAAATATAAAAATATCTCCTATAAAATGTATTTAAAATTAATAGAATCTAAAACTAATTTTACATTAAAAAACCCATTGATTATGTTCTGATTTTTATATTTAACACTTTTACTACATTATATTTATTTTTGCTGCTCTCACCCTTTATTCTACATACAGACGGAGCCAGCACAGCACAGGTATTGCTGGGACCTGTGGTCCTCCAAGCAGGATCAGTACCATAGTTTCTATTCACTGACATGCTATTCTAATGACTTCTCTAATTTCCTGCCTATCTATAACCTTAATACATGTTAGGCGCATTACTGACGCACATAGGCTAGGTGCGTCAAACTTTACACACCATTTATGAATGCACAAAAACCACTTTCATACATCAGGCGCATTATACACTGAAAATGAGACTCGACTATGCACTTCGACACGCCTTCCTTCATACTTGTCGCCCTTGGTGTCAATTGTGCAACAGATCTTTTTGTGCCTGTTTTTACTTCTGCAACAGAAGTTCCAAACAGAACCTCTGATCAAGATGTGAACCAATCGTTAGCAAATAGGTGTGGAAGAGTTGTTTTTAGACACAGTCTCTTGATGAATCAATACAGTATATACTGTAGCAGGTATCAGATAACATTAAATAATTATACTCCATGTAAGGCCTTGTTTAGACAATGGATTTTTCCATCATAAAAATTCATGACAGATCAGAAATCCAAGGTTATTGTATGGATTTTATCTTTATATGTGTCATATGTCACTGTTGTAAATTGCATGGATTAGCATTCATCTATGTCCTGTACACCTGACAGTTTGTGACATGGAATTCACCTGGAAATTGTGTCAGTAAGTGAAAATTCACTTCCTTCTTTCTGCTGTGCAGATTACCGTATATACTCGAGTATAAGCCGAGTTTTTCAGCACAAAAAGGCCGTGTTCACACGGCTTATTCCCGACGGATTTGTGCGCCGTATTGAGCGCACAAATCCGCCGTGAATAAGGGGCGGGGCCTGAGCGCGGCGGGGGCGCCGCTCCCGGCCCCATAGACAAAGCATTATCTACGGCGCGTCCGCGCCGTAAATAATGTGCATGTCACTTTCTCCCCCCGCGGCGAATTCGCCTAGCGGAGGAGGAGCGGACGGATTCCACTGTTCTCAATGAGAGCATGGGATTACCTAATTGCTGCCGCGAGATTGGCGCCGTTACTGAAGCGCAAAATCCCCGGCGTGCAGTGCGGCGCCAATACGCGGCAGAATAAGCCGTGTGAACGAGGCCAACATGTACTGAAAAATCCCCCTCGGCTTAGCCCCGGTTCACACGGCTTATTCAAGCTGGAATTGCGAGCCGGATTGCGCTCGCAATTCCGGCTTGAATAAGGGACGGGGGCGGGGGCGCGGCCCGACGGCCCCATAGACTTGCATTATCCACGGCGCGTATTGCGCCTGGATAATGTGCAGGTCACTTTCTCCCCGCCCGGCGGATTCTCTGAGCGGGAAGGAGTGACGGAATCCACTGTTCTCTATGAGAACTGTGGATTACCGTAATTACTGTGACGGATTGGCGCCGTACTGCAGCGCAAATACGGCGTGCAGTACGGCGCCAATCCGCGCCGAAATAAGCCGTGTGAACGGCCCCTTATACTCGAGTCACTGTCGGCGCTCAGGCGCTGCGATGGCCCGTGCGCCGACAGGGACGCTTCAGTTATATGTGGCTCCTCAGGGAGTGCATATAACTGAACGCCGAGTACCGCCGACAGCGTCCATGCACTGCGATGGCCCGTGCACTGTCGGTTATCTCTTCACTTGTATGCGACTCCTCCGGAGTGCATACAAGTGAACAGATACCACTGCGGAGCAGAGAGCGAGCGCTCCGTGCTCCGCAGTGGACTCCGGGCGGCCGCAGACTCGCGGCTGTCCGGGTTTCCGGCACAGGCAGCGTGTGTCATCACGCTGCGTGCGCTGCCTGATGACATCACCCGCCTGTGCCGAGAAGACCGAGGACAGCACGCGGGAGGCCGGACCGCGAGGAGGCGGAGCAGCAAGGCAGACGGAGCAGCGGGGAGTCAGGTAAGTGTTTTTTTTTGTTTTAACACGCTGCCTATGCCTGCCTATACCCTGCCTATACCTGCCTAGAGCCTGCCTAGTGGGGCCTATACCTGGCTATAACGACCTATACCTACCTATACCTGCCTATAACCTACCTAGGGGACTATACCTGCCTATAAACTACCTAGGGGACTATACCTGCCTATAACCTACCTAGGGGACTATACCTGCCTATAACCTACCTAGGGGGACCTATACCTGCCTAGGGGGACTATACCTGCCTATAACGACCTATACCTGCCTATAACCTACCTAGGAGGACTATACCTGCCTATAACGACCTATACCTGCCTATACCCTGCCTAGGGCGACCTATACCTGCCTATAACTTGCCTAGTTGGACCTATACCTGCCTATAACTTGCCTATGGGGGCAATTACCTGCCTTTAGCCTGCCTATGGTGACATATAGCGTCCTATACCTGCCTATAACAACCTATACCTGCCTATAACCTGCCTATGGGGGACATTAAACTGCCTATACCAGCCTATATCTGCCTATGGTGGACATTAAACTGCCTATACCTGCCTATAACCTGCCTATGGGGGACATTAAACTGCCTATGTAATTTTATTGGTATCTATTTTTATTTTTAAAATTCACCAGTAGCCGCTGCCTTTTCCACCCTAGGCTTATACTCGAGTCAATAAGCTTTCCCGTTTTTTGTGGCAAAAATAGGTGCCTCGGCTTATACTCGGGTCGGCTTATACTCGAGTATATACGGTATGTACTCACAAGCAGAAAAATCTCCACCATAGTTCAGAGAATAAACAACAGATTTGATTCCTAAGAAGATATAATAGGACGTGTTTTCCCAGTGGAATGCACAAAGACTTTGTGACTAAATCTGCTGCTCAGAAACAGTGCAAAAAAAGTTGAAACTTTACTGAAGGTTACATTCTACGGTTTCACTAATATTGATTGAGGTTTAAGGGGTTGCCCACCTAATTTTTTTATTGTTGTCATTTTTAATAACACTTCTTGCCTCTTCCGAATGGGGTTGTCCCTGCGGCAGTGTTCACGTGCCCCTGCCTGATGTCACCACTCAGCAGAGAGCTGTCCAAACTTTGAAGCCACATGATTGCTACAGCCAAATGGGTGGTCTGCAGTGGTGCCATCCTTATTCACAAAAAAGAAGGAAACTGAAGACAGGCAGAAAGTGAGGACAACACATAGCTGGATGTGAGGGGAGAGGAGATGGGAGTATAACTTTTTTTTTATTTTAAATGGGCACTAGTAAAATAAAAATGAAAATTATTACATAGTTATATAGTTAATAAGGTTGAAAAAAGACAAATGTCCATCAAGTTCAGCCAAGGGTGGTGAAGATAAAAAAGGTGTGGATTTTGGCAGAGATAGGGGGAAATTTTAATCTGATGCAGACTTTGGAACCCATAAGGCAAGAAGCAATCTCTCCCAAAGTAATATTATTATACTGAGTTTGACACCCCAATCTATGATCTACAAACACATCTAGATCTTTCTCAACAAGTGATTCTCTCAGCTTTTCACCCCCTGGAACATATGATGCCTACAGATTATTAGTACCAAGATGCAGAACTGTACATTTATCTACAATGAACCTCATTTGCCAAGTGGATGCTCAAACACTCAGTGTGTCCAGTTCTGCTTGCAATTTATGAAGATGTTTCATAGACTGCACTACACTACAGAGCTTGATATCATCTTCAAAATATAAACAGTGCTATTAATACCCTCCCCCTATATAATTAATAAACTGAATAAAAGCAGACTCGGTACTGAGCCTTGGGGCACACCACTTATAACCGGGCACCATTCAGAGTAGGAAGCATTTACCACCACTCTTCTAATTCTACAGACTTTAATATACCTAATAGTCGCTGAAGAGGGATGGTGTCAAACACTTCTCCAAAGTCTAGAAATACTATATCCACAGTCGCTCCACTTCTACTTCCTCTTCATAAGAACAGATGAGGTTGGTCTGACAACTTCTGTAGTTAGTAAAATCATGCTGGCAATCACTTATAACATTATATTTAAACATATATTCCTGTTTATAGTCCCTCAAAGGGGTTCTACAATGATAGATAGTGATGGCATAGCGCGCGGATATTACATCAATGTCTGATAGATGCAGGTCCCACCTCTGGGAACCACACCTATCTCGGGAACTGGCCCCCAAAACTCACAGCAGAGAGTCGAGCAGACTTGAACGCACCGCTCGGCTATACTTGGAACTTCCATAGAACAGACTGTAGAGTAACTGCGCAAGCGTGGACAACTCTCCTGTCTGTGCTGTGACTTTCGGCCATATTTTTCACTTCAAATAGTTTTTCCACAATATATGTTAAATTTACTGGTCTATAATTTCCTGGGCCTTTTTGAAGATAGGAACCACATTTACCTTTCGCCAGTCCCATGACACTAAACCCGTTACCAGAGAATCTCTAAATATTAAGTAGAAGGACACATACATAACTGAGCTGAGTTATTTAAGAACCCTTGGGTGTCTTGAACCATTTCTACTCTGAGCCAATTTATTATATCAGCTGATGTATTAAAAGTACTGGCAGCGCCTACATCTGCACTGCAATCACATACATCAACCCTGGCATCACCTAAACGAGCACTGACATTATATTACATTATATATAATTATATACATTAATATGTTTAAAGATTTTTCTGGGGTTTCTTTTGCTGTCTTTGGTCAGCTGCCTTTCATTTTGTATTTTTGCTGATTTGATCAAATTTTACTGATTTTATTGAGTGTTTTATAATTTCCAAACGCTAATAGTGGCCCCTCTGACATTTTTTAAATGCTCTTTTTATTTTTTCCACTTTTAACAGAAAGTATAAGCTATGTTGGATTTAATCATTATCATCTATACTTACCTATAGGAATAAATTTTGCAATATAATTCATCACAGTATATGTAAAGCCTTCCCATTTGGCGTGTACATCAGTATTTGATAATAGCTGCTCCAAGTCCATGTCCTGATGTGCAACCCTAAATAGGGGAAACTGGCCTTTTTAAAATGAAGGGTGACATCTATGAACTTGCCTGCACCATTTTTTCTTGCATATATAGTACCAAAAAATTGCAGGCGAACTGCTCTATAGATGTATAAACAAGTATATGGCCAAAATACTGGCGTACTGGCATGATACATTTTAATGTGTCTAGAATGCGCCAAAGTTTGGTGCAAATTTGCCATACAAAGTTTGACGCATAGTACTCTATGCACCAGTGTAAAGTGTTATGTGCCAAAAATATCTATTTAAAACTGGTGTGTAGGCGCCAAATTACATAGATGTCGCCCTAAATGTTTTTGCACTACCGATCTGTACTTGTTTTTTCCAATTTAGGTTAACTCCTTAACGAACGCCCGGCGACTTTAGATGTCGGCTGGTGCAGGTCGTTCATCTGCAGCGACGTCTTTAAACGTCACTGCAGACACCGGAGTTTGCGGCGCCTCGGCGCCGCAGCTGCGTTGAGATCGGGGCTGTACTATACAGCCCTGATCCCAGAGCATCCCCTGCGAGCACTGGGCGAAACCTCCGCAACCCGGTGCTTTAACCCTTTGATTGCGGCGGTGTGTTACCGCAGCGCAATCAAAGGGTTTCCCCTGCTTTGTCAGGTGATCGGAACACCCTGTGTGCTGCCCTGATCACTGCCTGTGTCAAAGTGACACATATTAGAATGTATTAGCATACATGAATATGCTTATACATTACTAAGTGTTAAAAAAATTTAAAAATTGTAAAACAGTTCTCCCTTCAGAGGAATTAAAAAAAAAGTAAAAAAAACCAGAAAAAGTGTAAAAAAATGAATAAAAAAATAAATAATAAAATACAAATAAATATTTAATAAAAAATAATTGTGCATATATTACACACGAAAAAAAAAGCTAAACATATTAGGTATCCACACGACCGTAATAACCTGTAGGATTAATCTAACAAGTTATTAAGTGTGAAATGTGAATGGTGTAAAAGTAAATAAAAAAAAATAATTTTTTTTTAAATAAAAAAAATTCTGCAATTATTTATAAGCAAATTTAAACTATTCCCCCATAAAGTACAACTTGTCTCGAATAAAACGAGGCCTAATACAACTGCGTCATTGAAAAAATAAAAAAGTTACAACTGTTGAAATGCAAGGAGGCAAAAACGAAAAAAATGTTCTGGTCATTAACTACTTTTCAGGTGTTCTGCTTAAGGGGTTAAAACTAATTTTATTGTGGTCGCTGTTACCAAGGTTTTCAGACACTATGACCGCTCTAACAAATTCTGTTTTATTAGAAATTATCAGATCTAATAGAGCATCAATTCTAGTGGGATCTTCCACAAAGTGGCCATTAACATTATCCTGTAACAGGTTGAGGAACTTTTACCTCTTTTAGTTGAAGCAGAGCCGTGACTCCAGTCATAATATGGGTAATTAAAGTCACCCATTATCACCAATGTACCCGTCTGTGCTGCCCGCACCATTTGTTCATGCAGCTGAACCTCTATCTCCTCAGTGATATTGGGGGCTTATAGATTACACCAGAAATCTGCGTTAATCCCCCCTTGAATTTCTGCCCACAAGGTTTTTATATCTTTACTATCTTCACATACTATTGCCTCTTTCACACTTGCATTCAAATCACTCCTTACATACAGACACACTCCTCCTCTCTTTATGTGTAACTGTCCTTCCTAAATAGAGTAAAACCCTGATGTCACGTCAGAGGAGGTGCAGTGGGCCCTGTTTGCCACCCAGCCCACTGTCCCTGCCTACTTGGCGTGCTGCCCTAGGGTGCAGACCCCAACTGGATGTCAACCCCTACGCTGCTAAGTGCAGGGCCATCAGGGAAACTCAAAGTCCAACAGTCCGGGTCAGTTGCAGTACAGGAACGTATATGCCAAGAAACGTAAGCCAAAAGAATAGTCAAAAACAAGCCGGGGCCCAAACACGGTCAGGAGCGCAGTAAAAAGTCGGAGGCAAAGGCAAGGTCAGGAAGCGAACCGAGGTCAGATTTCAGGAGAGCAAATATAAACAGGAAACACAGGAAAAGCAAGGGGAAACCTTTCTCAGGCAGGGACTAAGAGAAATGAGGGAGTTTAAATGAGGAACCCAGAGCCCGCCCCAGCAGGCGATTGGTGCTGCCTCCGGGGCCTCCTATTGGCCAGTGCGACACACCCTCTGACTTGATTAGGAGCTGAGCTGTCATTCCTAAGCTCATCAGCCCGGCTTCTCCCTGGATGGGTCGACTGACTAGAGGGATTAACCCCTACCGTGCCTTGCTGCTTCACAGCGGAAACGTGCGCCGTGACAGTATCCCCCCTTTTAGGAGGGGCTACCAGACCCTTCTCTGGTTTGGGTTTGTCTGGGGGAGAGTCGTGGAATTCTCTGAACAGAGATTCAGCGTGAATGAACCTGGCCGGAACCCACGGAACTCTCCTCCGGACCATAACCCTTCCAGTGGACAAGGTACTGTAAGGACCTCTGCACTCTATGGGAGTCTACGATGTTGGCGATTTCGTATTCCAACTGACCCTCTACACTAACAGGAGGAGGGGGTATCGAAGGTGAAGTCGGAGATGGAATGTACCTCTTTTACAAAAAAATTGATGTAGGGATGTCAGCATAAAAAAACTTCCTTTTATTTAGAAACAACAGTACATAAAGTGCAACGTTTCGGCTCAAAAAATACACCGAGCCTTTTTCAAGCATAGTCAGCCAAACAAATGTGCCAAATTATATAGGTAAAACATATGGACGTCAAACAAGTGCATTGACCAATCACATCTCACCTTCTCTGAGTGTTACCCAATTACAAACACATTACGTATTACAATATTAAACAGTATCCAATAAAAGTGAATATCACAACTTACATGTTAGAGAGGGACCATCCGGAGGCTTGTTACGAGACACAGCGTCTACAAACTCTTACTGCGCAAGTCAGCTAAGGGCATGCATGCTCAGAGCGCATTCAGCTTCATGCTCTCAATGCGCATGCTCAATGCCCGTAGTATTCGGAATACACTGCGCCGAGAGACTCTAATTATCAACCTCATTGACAGCGACATACAAAGCAGAGAAATCATAACAAAATTTTCTCTTATGGAGCATAACCTCGGGCTCACTAGTGACATAACACTAAGATATCTTCTACGTATCAACGGGGATCAATGTCATGAAGCATGACAGTTCACCCCATATAACGTAGGCACTACCCACCACAAGTAACACACAACGTGTGAACAGGTGGCAGTGTGTGATATCCACTAAAGAATGTTATAGTCCCGTACAGCACCATATATATATTCATTAAAAATAAATATATTCAACTGCTTGGCTGTCATCAAGGTGCAAGATTTGTATAACACAATCACCATAAAAAATACTGTAATGTCACTCAGCCACAATATAATGGCATCCTTCGCAAACCAACCGAAATGGTCCCACTCATCATCTTCATCCTATAAGAATGATAAAATCATTAGTGACGTGAAAGAATGTGAAAAAAATCCTAATAAAATCATTGTTAAAAACAATCATAAGCACAGCATTAATACAGAAGATACTTAGCTCATAACTTATTCGTATTAAACTCAAGATTAAGACCCAAAGGATGTAAGGATTGTAACTCAAAAATCCACTTCAATTCTTTTTTCAATAGTAGCTTCTCACGGTCCCCTCCGCGTCTAAGAGGAGGTACATGACCTATCACCCTGAATTTCATCTGTGAGATAGAGTGATTACTTTCAATGAAATGTCGAGCTACTGGTAAATTCAGCATTTTGCGACGTATAGTACTCTTGTGTTTGTTAATTCTCTCCCTTATTTCCATAGTTGTTTCTCCTACATAAACCTTGCTACAGGGACAAACAATCATATAGATGGCATAAGTAGTGCGACACGAAAATCTACCCCTGATCTTAATGGGTCTACCTGACTGAGGATGATGGAAAACATCACCTTTAATCAAATTATTGCAATTGTTGCAATTTAAGCAAGGAAAATTGCCCATACGAGGAGGAGCCAGGAATGTCTGTCTCATACCGGATAATGTCGGTAGATCTGATTTGACCAACTTATCCCTCAGATTATTACATCTTCTATATGCCATCATAGGGGCTTCAGAAAAATCCACAACATCAGGAAACCCTCTCTGAAGAAGATGCCACTCTTTCCTCAAATTCTGAGCTATCTTAGGCTCAATGTGCTATAAGTAGATACAAAAGGAATCCGCTGATTCCGATCTTTCAAACATGTTGTCAGGGCATCCTCCCTTTTTACATATTTCAACCGATCTCTATGTCTTTTCAACAGCTTCTTTGGATAGCCTCTCTTCATGAATTTATTGCACATCTCATCAACTCTCCCTTCTACCTTGGATTTCTCAGAAACTATTCTCCTAATTCTCAACAGCTGACTCCAAGGGAGTGAGTCCAACATGTGCTTTGGGTGAAAACTGTCATAAAGTAACAAATTATTCCGATCTGTATCTTTCACAAATAAATCAGTCTCCAATCTCACCCCCTTCACATACACCATAGTGTCCAAAATTTGTAAAGAAGTCCTAGAAAACACTTTAGTGAATTGTAATCCAGATCTACATTGATTAAGGATATGGTTAAAAAGTTCCAATTCATCCAAGGAACCCGTCAAAATGAGAAAAACATCATCAATATAACGCCACCAGCGCAGGATGTGATCCGAAAATCCAGAGTGGTACACACACTCATCCTCAACAGCCGCCAGATAGATGTTCGCATACGTGGGGGCCACATTGGACCCCATCGCTGTTCCCCTCTTCTGGAGAAAGAATTTGTCCCCAAAGAGGAAATAATTCCTCGTGAGGACAATCTCCAGAAGGGTGAGGATAAAGTGTGTGTAATTCGAGTCACATCCTGCGCTGGCCAGCGCCCTTGACACTGCCAACAACCCAGCTTTATGTTCTATTGATGTGTATAAGGATACAATATCAAAGGACACCAATATACACTGTTCTGGTAAAGTAATATCACGTAGTTTCTCCAAAAAATCAGATTTGTCCCTAATGTAGGAGGGAGGGGTCGTGGCGAAGGATCTTAGTACTTAACAACAATCAATGGATTCTTTACTAGTTGATCCAGAGCTTCCTTCTCTCTACTTGACAAATTAGAACGTCCCTGAACTTCCTGATCCTTCAACATTCTCATCCTATCAGTTGTTAATTTAATGTATGTCTCTACAATATGGTTCGTTTGTGGAGGTGCAAAGTCACTTTTGACTCTCAAACCCAGATCTCTCAATCGGACCATATTCACAGAAGATGATTCAACAGCATTGTCACCCAATTGTTTTTCATGAAAAAACTGATAGGATGAGAATGTTGAAAGATCAGGAAATTCAGGGACGTTCTAATTTGTCAAGTAGAGAGAAGGAAGCTCTGGATCAACTAGTAAAGAATCCATTGATTGTTGTTAAGCCAGCTGACAAGGGGGGAGCGGTCGTGGTTATGGATAGGGTCAAATATGATTTGGAAATAAGCCGAAAATTAGATGATCATGACGTTTATGTACAATTGAGTCGAGATCCCAAATTTCAAGTTATGAAGGAGATCAATGAGGTGGTGGACAGGGCTATATGTGAGAATATCATTGATGCAAAATTGGGAAATTTTCTCAAAGTGACATCTCCCGTTACTCCGGTTATATATGTCCTCCCTAAAATCCATAAAAGTCTGATTGACCCACCTGGTAGACCCATTGTATCAGGTCGGGGCTTGATTTTTAGCAATATTGCAATTTTTTTAGACAAAGTACTAAGATCCTTCGCCACGACCGCTCCCTCCTACATTAGGGACACATCTGATTTTTTGGAGAAACTACGTGATATTACTTTACCAGAACAGTGTATATTGGTGTACTTTGATGTTGTATCCTTATACACATCAGTAGAACATAAAGCTGGCTTGTTGGCAGTGTCAAGGGCGCTGGCCGGCGCAGGATGTGACTCGAATTACACACACTTTATCCTCACCCTTCTGGAGATTGTCCTCACGAGGAATTATTTCCTCTTTGGGGACAAATTCTTTCTCCAGAAGAGGGGAACAGCGATGGGGTCCAATGTGGCTCCCACATATGCGAACATCTATATGGTGGCTGTTGAGGATGAGTGTGTGTACCACTCTGGATTTTCAGATCACATCCTGCGCTGGTGGCGTTATATTGATGATGTTTTTCTCATTTGGACGGGTTCCCTGGATGAATTGGAACTTTTTCACCAGTTCCTTAATCAATGTAGAAATGGTTTACAATTCACGAAAGTGTTTTCTAGTGTAGAAAATATGTCTTTGGCACTCTTCAGTTAAGGGCGGGTGCACACCAAAATTATATGACAGTCCGACTCCATACACTCCATCGCGCAGCACGCGTCTGGTATAAAAAAGTTTCAAAGAAATGAATTAATGTAAAAACTCGTGAAAGATTCAATTGAAAAAGGTCCAATTAGGGACCGAAACGTCAGAATATACGAATCTAATTACACTTAAAAAATGAAAGTATAATGACCATATGTTTTATGAAGCCGGATGGCTATCACTATGTTACTCAATAAAGTTTTCTCTATGAATTGAAAATTATAGGGTCGGTGTGCAACCACTTACACAAAGGAAAGTGTTTTCTAGGAGTTCTTTACAATTTTTGGACACTATGGTGTATGTGAAGGGAGTGGGATTGGAGACTGATGTATTTGTGAAAGATACAGATCGGAATAATTTGTTACTTTATGACAGTTTTCACCCAAAGCACATGTTGGACTCACTCCCTTGGAGTCAGCTGTTGAGAATTAGGAGAATAGTTTCTGAGGAATCCAAGGTAGAAGGGAGAGTTGATGAGATGTGCAATAAATTCATGAAGAGAGGCTATCCAAAGAAGCTGTTGAAAAGACATAGAGATCGGTTGAAATATGTAAAAAGGGAGGATGCCCTGACAACATGTTTGAAAGATCGGAATCAGCGGATTCCTTTTGTATCTACTTATAGCACATTGAGCTCTAAGATAGCTCAGAATTTGAGGAAAGAGTGGCACCTTCTTCAGAGAGGGTTTCCTGATGTTGTGGATTTTTCTGAAGCCCCTATGATGGCATATAGAAGATGTAATAATCTGAGGGATAAGTTGGTCAAATCAGATCTACCGACATTATCCGGTATGAGACAGACATTCCTGGCTCCTCCTCGTATGGGCAATTTTCCTTGCTTAAAGTGCAACAATTGCAATAATTTGATTAAAGGTGATGTTTTCCATCATCCTCAGTCAGGTAGTCCCATTAAGATCAGGGGTAGATTTTCGTGTCGCACTACTTATGCCATCTATATGATTGTTTGTCCCTGCAGTAAGGTTTATGTAGGAGAAACAACTATGGAAGTAAGGGAGAGAATTAACAAACACAAGAGTACTATACATCGCAAAATGCTGGATTTACCAGTAGCTCGACATTTCATTGAAAGTAATCACTCTATCTCACAGATGAAATTCAGGGTGATAGATCATGTACCTCCTCTTAGACGCGGAGGGGACCGTGAGACGCTACTATTGAAAAAAGAATTGAAGTGGATTTTTGAGTTACAATCCTTACATCCTTTGGGTCTTAATCTTGAGTTTAATACGAATAAGTTATGAGCTAAGTATCTTCTGTATTAATGCTGTGCTTATGATTGTTTTTAACAATGATTTTATTAGGATTTTTTTTCACATTCTTTCACGTCACTAATGATTTTATTATTCTTATAGGATGAAGATGATGAGTGGGACCATTTCGGTTGGTTTGCGAAGGATGCCATTATATTGTGGCTGAGTGACATTACAGTATTTTTTATGGTGATTGTGTTATACAAATCTTGCACCTTGATGACAGCCAAGCAGTTGAATATATTTCTTTTTAATGAATATATATATGGTGCTGTACGGGACCGTGACATTCTTTAGTGGATATCGCACACTGCCACCTGTTCACACGTTGTGTGTTACTTGTGGTGGGTAGTGCCTACGTTATATGGGGTGAACTGCCATGCTTCATGACATTGATCCCCGTTGATACGTAGAAGATATCTTAGTGTTATGTCACTAGTGAGCCCGAGGTTATGCTCCATAAAAGAAAATTTTGTTATGATTTCTCTGCTTTGTATGGCGCTGTCAATGAGGTTGATAATTAGAGTCTCTCGGCGTAGTGTATTCCGAATACTACGGGCATTGAGCATGCGCATTGAGAGCATGAAGCTGAATGCGCTCTGAGCATGCGTGCCCTTAGCTGACTTGCGCAGTAAGAGTTTGTAGACGCTGTGTCTCGTAACAAGCCTCCGGATGGTCCCTCTCTAACATGTAAGTTGTGATATTCACTTTTATTGGATACTGTTTAATATTGTAATACGTAATGTGTTTGTAATTGGGTAACACTCAGAGAAGGTGAGATGTGATTGGTCAATGCACTTGTTTGACGTCCATATGTTTTACCTATATAATGTGGCACATTTGTTTGGCTGACTATGCTTGAAAAAGGCTCGGTGTATTTTTTGAGCCAAAACGTTGCACTTTATGTACTGTTGTTTCTAAATAAAAGGAAGTTTTTTTTATGCTGACATCCCTACATCAATTTTTTGGATCTTTGGAGGAGGTTTTTTGGGCTAGTTTCGCCTTTGGATGTTCTGGTGCATATTCTTCCTATGGAATGGGGATTTTGGACTTCGGTGCTGACCCAATATCTTTTCTCTTTGTACCTCTTTAACAGTGACTGGTGAAAAACGTTATGAACCCGGAGGGAGGGAAGTAACTTAAGACGGTATGCCACCGGGTTCACTACTTCCTGCACCACATACGGACCCACAAATCGTGGAGCTAATTTACCGCAAGGCACTTTTAGGCGAAGATTTCGGGTGGACAACCATAGTTGCAAAAAAACGGAGAGACTTCAGATGAACTATTATCCTGATTATTAATCGCAAATTCTACTAATGGTAAGTATTTAACCCAATCTGCCTGCTGATCAGAGACAAAACAACTAAGTTTTTGTGTAACGGTTTGGTTCACCCTCTCCGTTTGCCCATTAGTCTCAGGGTGGGAAGCCGAGGAGAAGGATAGGGTGATACCCAGAGCCTTACAGACAGATCTCCAGAAACGGGACCCCTCTGTCAGAAACAATATTCTCGGTTAACCCATATAGTTTGACAATGTGTTTGATGAAAAGCTCAGCAAGCTTCTTAGACGATGGCAAACCTCTTAATGGAACCAAATGACACATCTTACTAAAACGATCCACCACCACCCAAATGACCGTCTTACCCTCAGAGTTAGGATCGGTCATAAAGTCCATGGAGATGTATGGGGAAAGGACAAAGTTCCCCAGGAGGACGAGTTCTGGGAACCTTTGCCCGAGCACAAATGTCACACGCTGCCACGTAGGCCTCCACATCACGATACAAAGAAAGCCATGTCACGTCAAGGGAGGTACAGTGAGCCCTGACTGGAACCCAGCCCACTGTCCCTGCCTACTTGACGTGCTGCCCTAGGCGGCAGATGGCAACTGGGCGACAGTCCCTGCGCTGCTAAAGTGCTGGGGCCATCAGAAGGAAGAATAGTCAGACAGTCCAGGTCAAACCGAATCAGGAACGCCAAAGCCACAAATTAGAACCAGAGGGATAAATGTAAACAAGCCGAGGTCAAACATGAACGGGAGCGAGGTACAAAATCAGAAGACAAGCCGGGGTCAGGAGAACAAGCCAATGTCAGGTACACAGGTAAGCAAACAACAAAACAATAGCACAGGTAGCAAGGCAGCCAGGAGAATATCGCAGGCGCAGCACTCAGCTAGCAGGGAGTTTAAATGTGATCCCCAGATACCGCCCCTGTAGCTGATTGGAGCGGCCTCCGGGTCCTCCCATTGGCTGGTGCGACTCGCCTCGTGTCAGGAGTGGCTGGGCCCCTGTCACTCACACCGCTCCCAGCAAACCTGTCTAATCAGGTGGGGTCGCTGAATCAGCTGCTGCAGACTCTTCCCTCCCTGCAAGCCGAGCGCTGCCCAGCCCTGGACAGCCACCAGTAATTGCTAGAGAATAGCCTCTTTTGTGCCAGACACATCCGGGATATCCAGATAAACAGAATCATGCAATTCCTTAAACAAGCGAGCCGAAACTGAGTGGGGAACAAAGACTCTAGAAGCCGACAAATAGCATGTCTCATGTCCTGGTGTGTCTTAATCTCAGTGCTAACTCAGTGACAATGGCTTGAAGACAATCGTCTCCTTGGTAATATATGTACTGGATCCTCCCGTAGGTGAGGGGACTGCACAGAGCTTTCTGATAACGAGCACTTTAACATTTTTTAGCCCTGGTTCCTGTAAAGTTGACGACAAAATTAAAGCGAGTAAAGAACCATGCCCGGGGCCACGAGCCAGACAGGGTTTAGCCTTTTAAAGCGTTCTCTAGAAAGGTAAGATTTTTATGATCTGTTATGACTGTGAATTGGTGTTGGCACCCCGACGAAGTCGTCTAGCCATTCTCTTCCTCGAAGACCCAACTTAATGGCAACAAATTCACGGTTCCCTGACATCGATCTAGTACTCCTCTCCATGAGGAGAATTTACGGGAAAAGAAATAGCAACCCACGGAACACGGCCGAAGATTGGCCAGGGCGGTCGACTACCTGAGATAGGACTGACGCGGCCCTCCAAACTCATAAGCGTCGACCCTCAACGACGAAGGGTTTGGTATAGTCTGTCTTGAACACACTGGGGCAGTGGACTAAACACTGCTAAGCCTTTCGAAAGCTTCTAAGACTTCTGTTTTCCCAGTTACTTATACTAACCCCCATATTAGTCATATCAGTAATGGTTCTTGAACGAGAACAGAAAATTATCGGATAAATTTTCTATAATGATTAAGCAAAGCCCAGGAACCGCTGCAAAGGCCTTTCAGGGAGGAAGGACGAATTGCCTGAACCTTCCCCGGGAACCATGCAGAAACGAGGCACAGGATGTCAAAACTTATCCCAGGAAAGATACCTCTCTAGAACCCCGAAAAAACACACTTCCTCAAGTTTGACAAATAACTTTTAACTAGAGATGGCGGGGCTAATATCTCTCACACAAATTCGTTTCTGTAACTTTCGCCGCAATTTTTTCCGAACAAATACGTTTAGTTCCGAAATACTATCGCAGCGAATCGCGTTAAAAAGAGCTATTTCAGGCTGCACAGAGCCTGCAGGGTGCTGTAGAACGTTGGTGCATGCTTTAAATATGCAGAGGGAGCTAGGTTTGGTCCTTCATACAATGTTGTTTTCTTAGTATGATCACGCAGATGACTAGCCGCCCGCTTTTAGAAATCGCTTCACAAAAATTATATTCCCTGGTGGCAACTTAAGAGGGCAAAACGACCAAAAAACTGAAGCGGTAATTGTAGCCCTGAATAAAGTCATGCCAGCAAAATCTGGGAAAAAAACAAGCTGAGAGCTCAGGTGGCCAACATTAGTGACAGAGTGTGGGGAGGTTGACGGCGGAACCACAGCATCATGAGGCAGGCAGAGCACAATGACAATTCTGTAGGTAGGCAAAACAGGAGGAAGCCACAGATGGACAATGACAGAGAGCGTAGGTTCACGGCGCAGCATCATGAGGTCATTCAGTGTCCAATGACATTCAGTAGTGGGCAAAACAGGAGGAAGCCACAGAGTGGCACAATGACTTGAGAGCGGAGGTCACTGAGGCACATGCATGAGGTCAGGCAGTGGGACAATGACCATTTTGGAGGTGGCAAAACAGTATTAGCCACATAGTGGCACAATCACACAGTGTGGATGTCACAACAGCAGCAGCAATGAGTCAGGCCAGTGGCACATGACATTCTGGAGGTGGCAAAAACAGTATAGGCCCACAGAGTGGCACAAATCACCACAGTGTGGAGGTCACAACAGCAGCAGTATGAGTCAGGCCTTGGCACAATGACATTCTGGGAGGGTGGCAAAACAGGAGGAAGCCACAGAGAGGCACAATGGACTGAGATGCGGAGGTCACGGCGGCAGCCAGCATGAGGTCAGGCAGTGGCACAATGAACAATCAGGAGTGGCAAAACAGGATGGAAGCACAGAGTGGCACAATGACTGAGAGCGGGTAGGTCACGACGCAGCAGCATTGAGTCATGCAGTGGCAACAATGACATTCAGGAGTGTGGCAAAACAGTATTAGGCCACAGAGTGGCACAATGGACTGAGAGTGTAGGTCACGGCGGCAAGCACAAATGATGGTCAGGATGGCACAATGACCACCAGTGTGGAGGACACGGCAGCATCCACAGCGCCAGAATGAGGTCAGACAGGGGCAAAATGACACATTTGGGGAGGACACGGCAGCAGCCACAGCAGCAGCAGAGGTCAGACATTGGCAAAATGAAATTCGGAGGTGGCAAAAAAAGATAGCCACAGAGGGCACAATGCAGAGATTTCGGGTGACGGCGGCGGGGAGCAACAGCATGAGGCAGAGAGGGGTAAAATGACACCGTTTGGAGGTGACCGCAGCAGCAACACACACAGCATGAGGTTATAGAGTTGGCACAATGACAGATTTTTTGAGGTGGGTGGCAATACCACCCTGAAAGATGAGAAACTGCAGCAGATTGTGGCTCGGGGGGTGGCGGCATCAGAAAGTGGGTGAGGCAGTGTTTGAACCCAACTGACGCCTAAGGCATTGTTTGGAAAACCTGTCCGATTTCCACCCTGTTCATCTTGACAAAAGGTCAGTCGTTCCACATTTTCCCGTGGGCAAGCGGTTCTCCTTGGGGTAACGATGGCCCCCCCCGCACTGAACCCCCGCCTATGCCAAAACAACTGGCCGGGCAGGACAGCTTCTCCCATGCAAACCGGGAAGTTTTCTGCCCACACATCCATTTTTTTGCTGCCCCATAGTCCCTATCTTCTAACTGTGGTGGCAGAGTGCTGTCCAAAGCCACCACCTGTTGGTTCAGGACTGCTCCAAATTCCCCGCTTTTCTGCTTTGAGGCGACTACCCCACTAGGTGGGGGGAAGGAACTGCTACATGCTCCAGACTTAGGTTTCTGCGAGGAGCTGGTACTGCTCCCCCACCCCCCCCACCTTCCCCCCCGCACCGCGGCAGTAACTGAGCGCTGAGGAACCCCCCATCAGACCTGCAGAGGAGGGGCTGCCGCACAAGGGAGGGCCAACGACTGCGGGGATTTCCCTATATATTTAAGTTTTCCTCCCCTCTCAATAGGGGGAAAAAGGCTCCCATTTTGGACCGGAAAACGAGGGTCCAATAGGGTGGAGGCCAGAAGTCCCCTTTTGCCGGATGCTGACTTTTTTCGGCTGCCAACCCGGGGCAAAAAACATGCTGCAGGCCATCTGCACAAGTGACTCCCAGGGCTCCCTGCCCCCTTTTTCCACTTATACTGCCAGGGTGCTTGGGGTCATCCCCTTGTCTTCCTCATCTCCATCCACCTCCTCCAGCTGCTCCTGCTCCTCCTCTCTTGCACCTGGGTAAAAATCCACTCATTTCACCAGACAATGCTTCTGCTCAAATGCCCTCCCCTCCTCCCCATTTCAGTCCCACCGACTCATGTGGTCCAATGTAGTCGCCACGTCCCCCTTTCCCCTGCCCAACAGTTTTTTCAGCACTGTTTCCAGGCATAAAGCGGGGAATGACTTTTTCCCATCCCGTAGTCCTGGGCATGGACCTCCCCCCCCCCGGTGCGCGCGGAACTATTTTTTCCCTCCCATTGTCCATCACCAGGGTTTTCCGATTTGCAGTTTGCACTAAAAAAGCCACACATCTTTTTTTCTGCATGACGCGGAGCAGTTCCTCCCCTGTGTGACATCGTTCGCCGAGGCAAGCCAGGTGTAAACGGGGTACACCCGCTGTGCCCTCACATGGGTATGATGGAGCGTACTTTTGGGAGGGTGAGATGGTGGGGGGGTGGAGGAGGAGGGGGCGGACATTGGCGCAGGTGCACAGTTTCAACGGGAGGAGAAACGGCCTCCTTCCAAGTTGTTGGGTGCCTGGGCTGGAACACATTTACCCCGTGGGGCCGAAAGGGACATTACTGGCCCCGACCGTAGTTACAGCTCCAACGTCCGCGCTGCCCGTCACCTTGAACAAACCATAAGCCAAGGCTGACCCCCCCTTCTGTTCTACATATTTATAGTGCTGGGACTGCCTTTTTGGGGAAAAGAAATTACGGTTGGAACTCCCATCTTGGGTCGGCACAACCATTATTCTCTGAATGGTGCAGAGTCCACCATTTGAAAGAGAGGGACTGCAATACCAACAACTTGGACAGGGCACGGTCCTCTGCCCTTAGGATGGGGCGCATACTTTGTCTCTTTGCAATCGCCCGCGAACGACTGGGGTGGCGCCATGAGTTAGGGGAGGGGCAGGGGCATCGACCGGAGATGATTAAAGAAAACAGCTCCCTTTTGCAGAGGTGGGGGGCCTTGACTGGCTGCAATGGCATGCGTGCCCCTGGGCGCTGCTGCTCTGCTTTTTGCTGGCGGCAGGAGGACCAAACCCCATCTGACCAACGTTTTTCCCAGGCCCCCGATGGGGACGCTGCATTGTTGACGCAGGCCGGGTGCCAACGTTAGCTCCCGGCCAAACCTTTCCTTTCTGCCCCAGATTTAATATACCCCTTTTCGGCTCCTCCTATCTTAGCAAAGAACTGCCACACGCCCAGTAAACGGATTTTTACCCCCAAAAGCTCCGCACGATGACTTTCTGCCGCGGGCCCCGCTGAGCCCCTGTGCCGCTACTTTTTTTGGCCCCGAAAGCGGGTTTTTTTTCCCCGGGCCGCTTTGGCTCCCGAAACCCACACGCACTACCTGCGACTACGCCCCACGACCCCCCCCGGCCCCCCCCGGCTGCGCTGCTGCCCCGACGGGGGCAAGCGACGGGCCCCCTTTCCTGAACGATGAAGAAGCCCTTGCCTCACCGGGTCCCAAATGCGGTCGGTTACATCATCATCTATTTGTGTTTTCATTCCCTGCTGTCCTCATCACCG